>CM030862.1:1495100-1772600 GCA_018105865.1 Metaphire vulgaris
GTACATCTGCACCAGTCGATGGTCGCTTCAGTGAATAATCGTAGTCGTGAATCATTGTCCGTGGTGAATCGAGGTTGTAATCCAAAGGTCAGTCCGTACTTCTTTGTATTGAAGTTGGCCGTGCCTTCTAGCTGGTTTTTGTTCTTTACACTGCAGAATGGGTCACTCAAATTGCCCCAAGTGCCCTTTGAACCCTTGACCCACGACACGTATGACCCAATTAATATCTATATTATTTCTTGTCGACGCCTTTAGGCCACGTAAAAACTATTGTCGCACGTCGACCGAACATAAAAAGCACACAGCTACCTGCAATAAAATACCACAGATCAAACCAATGGAATTAATTTTGGCCGGTGGCATGCACTCACAATCAGAATATCGAAAGATTTTTGTTGTATTCTTCCCAGCACAATTGATATAGCACCTCAATCGGTTCCATTTATATAGCTTGTTGCGCTGTGCGCGTGTGGAATGGAGGAGAGTTTCAATTGATTTATTAGGACGATTACAAAAGCAATCAACGTGGGCTTTTGTTTCAATCGCCCGCCGTTATCTGCAGAGTGCATTCCGCGTGTCAAATGCACTCGTCTCCCTCCAGCTCATTCGGCGTATCAACAATGAACCCGTATGGACTCTGTTGTACACGTTATAGTGAAGAGCACGCGTTTTAACCTCCGTTCACCGATCGCCCATAATGAAACACATCGCGAATGAAGATGCTGGCTTTTGTTAACGTCATTATCCGCTGCTGTGATGTCCGGACAGAAGAACTTGACACTCACTCTGTGCTCTGGAGCTTCGGTTGACTTGGTTCTTTGTTTCGGAATGGATTTCACTTTCGTTTTCTTTTTAAGAAAAGCTGCACTTCAAACAGATTGACGATCATTTAAGACAAACGTCGTAGTCATCAATGTTACCATGTTCAGGGGCGGTTCCACGTTGGGGATGACTGGGATTGCATCCCCTCACCAGCCCACCAAAATGCGTCTTCAATGGAAGATGATCGTCTAAATGGATTAGCCTTGATGTATATCCACAAAGATATGGACATATCCATAGACAATTTCATCGACAAATTCGCTTCCAGCAATAGAAAACTCGATTTTACACTGTGACTGTGTACAACCAGACTAAAATGCCTTCTATACATTGTCAATTCTGAACATTATATTTTATAAATCAAATCTACAGATTTCTTCTAAACCGTTTACATATAATTCCTTTGACAATTGGCGAGATCTTCCTAGAAATGCATTGCATCCCCCACGAAAAGTTCTTGGAACCGCCAATGGCCACGTTCTCTGCCAATGTGTATCATAAACTGAGCAGTTGATCTTAACGCTGGGATGTCGCCTCAGGAAACAAACACCCAACTTCAGCGACCAGTTGAACTTCGGGGTTGTCCTTATGGCTGCCTTAAATCCAGTCTCTCTGTGAATTATCTCATAACAGGATCTGTGTAGCATGACTTCGTGTGATCAACCATATTCTCGGTGTCATGTAGTTTGACGCTTCCATCTGTTGACTTTGATGCATGCACGATGCAACAAACACTGTCAGCACACTCTCAATCGAAACCAAAATAGATTTGCCAGCTGCAGTATCAACCAGTTCACAGTTTTTTTCAACGCTCAGAGAGGGCATCAGAAGAAAAGAACCACACATTTGACCAATGACCATTTGACCATGGTCCATCCATTGACCCATTGCCATTTCTGGTCTGAAAAATAACTTGACGTATCCTGTGTCGTCAGTAGAAAATGTAAGTAAGTACGAACTCTTAAATTTATATAGCGCTTTTCAAATAGGTACCGCAGTATCTGCTTATCCCTAAGCGCATAATCTACCGTTGAGATAGCTACAGCCGAAGTTTAGCAGTCAGCCGGGCACGGTCAATTCTACAGAGTGTAGATAGGCCCATCGGTCACAATCGGAAACAACAGGACAGACTATAAAAAGGAAAACAATTGTTATTTAACACTGGATCTAATATCACTTTATGGCACGACAATAAATTGCACACAAGAACAGAGTTAGTTTCATAATGTTGGCATACTGTTTTATGGTTTCATAATTGTATAAGTATAGTTTCCTAATATTTGTTTTTACGTAACGCTGTAACGTCGTCTTCAATGGGCGGGGCGCTGTTGTCATTTTATAATCGTTGCTAATCAACGCCATTTAATAATGGGCGGAGATTGATGAGTGAGATGACGTCGTTCATAATAATTGCTTGCCTCTATACCTTGCGCTATATAATCTGTTGGCACAGCGTTGAACCCGGCGATCACTGGAAATCCTAAATACTTAATTGCTGTTCCGTGTGTAGAGCATGGCTCCAGAAAATCCGGCAATCGGATACGAAGACGCCGGCCCTGATTAATATTCGAACATCGTGAATGGCGAATCACGACATGATTGCTTAATTAGCCCTGCCTTCCGCCGCCGCCGCCGCCGTCGACATTGTTTTGCAAGGAAATGCACCGGAAACGAGTAACTTGGAGAGCCTCGTTTCCATCCTTGACGACGACGACGACGATGACGACAGGAAGACGGTTTCCTCCTAGCAGCGCCGTCTAGCGGCGGTTCGTGGAATCGCTGGAGAATTAGCGATCTCCAAACAACGCTCCATTACGACTATTCTCGGGGCTGTTGCTGCTGCTGCTGAAGAAGAAGAAGAAGAAGAAGAAGAAGAAGAAGAAGAAGAAGAAAAAGAAGAAGAAGAAGACAATCTGCATCCGGTGTGTTAGTGACGATAAGGCGGTGAGGTGAGGTGGACATCTCTGCCCAAATCAATCAAAATACATTCACAGAGGCACAGATTTCACATTTGACTTTCTCCCCTTCTCTTCTTCTTCTCCTCCTCCTCCTCCTCCTCACTGGCAGTAAGAATTGACAATGAAGAATTTATTGTCACTAAAGAAAACGGATGACATTTTCCGAATCGTTAATATTACTTTCCGATTTGGAATTTGGTCGAACGCTTGATGCCGCTTTTAAGTGGTCGAAATTTTTCTCCACTTTCTTCCCAGTTCAATCAAGTGAATGTCCCCCTTGCCCTTGTTCTTCTGTTTGGGACCGTCCATAAAGTACGTCACGCTCGAGAGGGGATGGGTCTAGGAAAGTGTGACAGCCTGTGACAGGGGAAGAGGTAAAGATTACTGTGACGTCACACTTTGTTGGTACATGTAAAACATGTTCATCATCATTGCCGAATAATTATGTTTTACTATGGGGCCATCCATAAACGTGACGTCATTTATGGACGGCCCCTATGCTATATTTCGCTGCTGAAACTTTAACGAGAAACTCGAATTTATTACATAGAAAACCTGCGTGGCGTAATTCATGGACGACGCTTTAGGGGGCGGAGTCCGAGATTTGTGACAAGAGGATTGGATAAAATCTGTCAAAGATGGCGTGACGTATTTTATGGACGGTCCATTTCTTCTCCTTCACCTCTCTTCCGTTCCTTTCATTTCCTTCCTCTGACCGTCGCTTCTCAGCTCTTTTGTGTCATGTTTTATTTGCACGTTCTTTCTTTCTGACTCCAAGGAACTGTGCGAATGGTTTCGCTGTCGTTGACCTGTTGTTAACCCCTTAACTGGGGATCCAGAATATATCCGTCCATTTTCCATTGAGTTACAGTTAAATACACGGTTAAGGGGTTAACGGTTGTTGCTGTTGCAATGGGGCGCATTTCAGCGTGCAAACAATCGTGCCGGAAATTGCGCAGATGTGATGACAAACTGTGTGCGGTCGTAGGCAAAAACATTCAACTATAGCCACTGTCACTGACTGTACGAGTACGAGGGACATCAGCAAAAGAGATTTCTGCCGAGCATCGAGTGAAATGGCTACACAAAGTCGATCGCGAGATGAACCGTGTCTTAACCCCTTAACTGGAGATTTCGGATATATCCGTCCATTTTACATTGAGTTACAGTTAAATACACGGTTAAGGGGTTAAAATAACTGGTTACTTGTATCACAAGTTTTATTGGTATTGTGTTTATAGAAAACAAAAATATTATAAAATCGACTCTCTGTATGCCTTTAAATTTCTTATTTTCCTTCCTTAACCCCTTAACTGGGGATCCAGGATATATCCGTCCATTTTACATCGAGTTACAGTTAAATACACGGTCAAGGGGTTAAAGACGCTCCCTTTCGTCATGCGTAACCAGAATCCCTTAAGTTTTCCTCTTGTCGTATATTTCACCGTAAAGCCGCTCAGCCGATCTTATAAATTAACATCCCGGAATTTGGCTGTCCAAGGAAAAGTCGTGCTGTCCTTCCCATCCGCTTCTGTTTTAGCATTAAGGGATGAATTTTATCGGCGTTATCGATGGGACTGGAGTTCGCGTTTGAAGGACAGTTCTGACATAAATCGCCGAGAGAGAGAGGATCAGAACCAAAGAGCCACTCGAAGCTGTCGTCGCCAGGAAGCTTCTGGGGCCAAAGCCGAAATCCAGGCACATATATTATTAAGCTAGCGCGCCACCAACTTAGTTTTCCGTGACCTGCATCCCTGGTAACCGAACCCCCGACCTTTCCTACTCCATAATTCATCTTCTTTTGTCGGTTGAGCCATCTCCATCCATTCCGAAAAGCTGGTCTTCCGTCTTCTGTAGCAGTAAATAATGACAATGCTTTGGGGCGGGGCGGAGTGTGGTATAGTGTGAATAGTCGGTGCTCTTTGAAGATGTAGTAGGATTTGTAGCTAAGGAATCAGAGATATGCCTACTGGAGCAACTGTAATGATGGAAGATATAGAACCATAGCCCTGGTAAAAGTATATGTTGCTATCGTTAAGTTATTGACTGTCGTAAACCTGACTTGTCTCTCTAGGTCAGCGGTTCTCGAACGTTTTAGGATTTCTTACGCGACGGCCCCTTAGAAATTCATTTTCATGACTCGCGGATCTTATAACATTTGAATTTTAAAATTAACTGTAATTAACACACAAGCCGCTTGCTTTGTCAATCAATTTAATTAGAAAATTACAAATCTTAGCCATCAAATTTAAATTCAAATGGAATCAACACTCTTAGGGCCATCATGCAGTGTGTTGTGTGTTCTGAGGTGTTGGTGAGATATCTTGATAAAGTAGTCCCTTAACGGTCCCCCTGAAACAGCTCGGCGGTTCCTTGTGGGACCACCGGCTCTAGGATTTGGCAAGTGGGGGGAGGGCGTTGGGGTGGCAACTTCTAATCATGGGGGCCAACCATTTGTTGTTTAATGTATGTAGCATTAAGTATAGGGTCCCAAATGGGGGCCACTTGGGGACAGGCACTCAATAGGGGGCACGGGCCCCGCTGCCCCCTTCCCGATGGAGCCGCCACTGGTTACTAAAGCGAACCGAATGTAATTAATTCCAATCAATCGTATCAATCAGTATGTCAATCAGTGGTAGTTCTGCAATCATGGTCGCTCGCGTCGAGGGAAAAATTAATGACTTGTGCATATAACTCCCAAGACTGATTTTGAATATCAATGTACAGAATTGTTACCAGCTCAAAACCATGGTCACAATTCTCAAAAGGCTTCAAGCAACGGGAAACAGAAGCTCTATTCCTCACCAGGGGCGGTTCCAGGATTTCTTGGTGGAGGGATGAAATGAATTCATAGGAAGTTGGTGGGGAGATGAAAAGAGAGGGAAAAAATCAATAAACTTTGCCGAAAAAGAAAAAGGCTGAGAAACAAAAAAGGCAATTTTTCTCGAATTTTACTAGACTTTAACCGAAAAATAGGCTGACAAGCAAAAAAGGTCACCCGCAGTTTTCCCCCGTCATCTTACTTGAATTTTACCGAAAAATAGTTTGACGAGCAAATAAAAAAGTCCGGTGGGGGGATGCATTCCCAATCATCCCCCACGTGGAATCCCCACTGTTCCTCATTTCAGAAATGAAGATCTTACCCGTGCACAGCAGCTGAAGTTGGCCATTGTTTAGATTCGGTTGCGAGATTTATTGAAACTCTAGAAATCGTTTACAGATAGGCTATTGATAATAGTGATCTATTGCCTAAAACAAAAGCTAATACTCTTGGCATGTATAGTTTGATTCGGTTGCAAGATTATTTTCTAGTTTCAGCTAACATCCGCTCAGGGATATTTTACACCCCCAACACCCCCCAAATTTGAGACCGACACCCCCCAATCGCAGCTATGAGATGACTTTTTTTGCTTGTCAGACTTTTTTGGCAGGGGACTCCCAGAATTTACCGCCACCCCCAAATTGATAATCCTAGAAATAACCCTGCACCCGCTACTGTCTTAATGCTAATCAGTGTTTAAATCTAGGCCGTTTCCGTGGGGGGGAAATTGCCCTTTCCCCGGAAATTTCAAAATCCCCCCCCCCGGAAATTTTGGCATACTACATGGACTAACAGCAGTTCCTATCAGAATTTCCCCCGGCTTTGTCTCAGTTCCCCCTCGGCTTTGTCAGTTTCCCCTCCGGAGTCCAGGAGTCTAGATTAAACACTGATGCCAATGCGCCGCTACAAATGCCTCTCTTTGTAACCTCTCACGTACGCTTCCTAAGCCGTTTGACTGTGTATTCGGCGCATATATATATATATATATATATATATATATATATATATATATATATATATATATATATATATATATATATATATATACTGTATTGGGATCAATGAGTCTCCGTGTCTATTTGTCTGCTGTTATAAGCGGTAGATCCGACGGAAACCGTTTAAGAGTATTCGCTGCACGCAAAACCACTTTGAGGCAACAGCGAAGAACCGTCAGGCATGAGTAGAAACCCAATGAGAACACGGTGGCGTATAGGCCCGGTCTATGCAGGGGTATTTCTAGGATTGTCAATTTTGGGGGTGTCGATATATTCTGGGGGGTCGGTCCCTTTTGAAAAACTCTGGTAAACAAAAAGATAATTCCTGGCTTAGATTGGGGGTGTTGCGAGGGTGTCGGTCTTAAATGGTGGTGTTGGGGGGTGTTGGGGTGTAAATATATCCCTGGGCCTGGCCTACGCGTAGAATAATAATTTATCTGCAGAGACAAAAGCGTAGGCGTATATACACAGTAACTGCTATTAACGCCACCAAAAATATAAATATTTAGGCCGAGATAGCTGAACACGCAAAGGTTCTTCTGGGAAGATGCAACAGTGCAAGCAGCGGTGTTCCCAGACTGGTGAACGCCTGGGGCCATGTTTAATTTGGATGCCCCCTTCGTCACTTCGGTGTTAGGTGTTACCGAGCATAAAAGACAATTTGGATTCCCTTATTTGGCGTGGATTCCCTGGTCTCTGCAAGTGGTTGTTTCATGTAACAAAAACAAGCGCCGACGGCCAAAAAAGGTCGCCGAGTCAATAATTTGGATGCCAGGCGGCCACCGCCCACCGCCTCCCAGCCCCTCTCTGCACGCTACTACTACATGTTAGTCCCTTTACATGATTCTCGTTCGATGTTTCTCTTCACTAACAATCACAAACAATCATATGAAAATTATTGTGGAGGAGAACTAAAGATCGTTGTGTCCGGCATTTTGCTGGTCGGCGTTTTCTCAAAGCAAAGATTTCTCGCATTTTCCACACAGAAAAGCTCGTCAATTGATTCGTTGACTTCGTATGACGTTCAGCAGCTGCGTACCCCAAAGGGGCGGGGGGAGCTCTCTGCCCCATCCCCACCCCATGTCAACACCGATTGGTCTTTCTTTGAGGCGCTGTGAAACGCATCAGCAACTAGTATAGCTGTCCGCCTCTGGGATGTAAAACGCAAGACAGAGGCGACGTCAGAAGCAAATTCATTTCTGGAGACTCAGGCTTTCCATCAAAGAAAAAGATGCGCGCCCCCTCTTCTAGGTCGAAGAAGCCCCCGCCCGCCCCCACTCCACCCCACCCTCCCCCCCCCTGGGAAGCGGCGAAATTTCTCGCCGGGAATTGGTTTCTCCGCCGGAATAACTCCCGCGAATATGGAATCATCCGGTGAGCTATCGTCGGGCACCGATGGCGGCTCTAAGAGCGCGATTTATGTAAAAAGGTGACCCGCTCATAGGCCCTACACGGCGCTCGCTAATGGGACTGGACCGGCGGGTGGCTGATGGGTAAATGATCCGTTTCGGTTTCTCTTTGTATACGCGTTTCCAAAGCCTGACACTGATCGCCTATAAATTCCGCGGGTGATGCCGACAACGCCTGGGCAGGGCCTCCGAGAGGGGGGCAGGGGGGCAACTTCACAGGGGCCCGGCGGTCTGGAGGGGGTCCGGGCCGATGATGAATATGTATAGGGGCACAGGGGCCAGGAATTTCTCTCGGAGGGCCTGCGCCTGGGCTCCATCAAGTCGCCAAGCTGGATTAATCTGCCGATTGAGTCGAGAAGATGTAAGCAAGATCGGTGGTTAGGCGAAGAAATAAGAAACTCTGATGAAGTCTGGTCGATCGTCAAAAAGAAGTCATTCCTCCACAGTAGAACTTCGTTATAACGTATTTAGCGGGTCAGTAAAATGTAGTAATTTGCATCCGAGGTACGTTATATCCAATACAATCCAATACGGTAGCGCATCACACGGGACCGTACATTGCGGTACGTTAAAACCGAGTCCGTTATAACGAAGTTCTACTGTATTAGTCTGTCAACACTTTAGAAATACAAGTTACTCGCAATTTGGGCGTACATCAGAGGCGCATTGGTCATGAGATGGAATGGAAGATTTCCAATGCCCTTAAATATAAATGAACAACATCGATTGTCATATCGCATTAGAAATCTGAATAATCAAGATTCTGCTCAAAAGACTTCAGATTATTTAGACTCGTTTAACAGAATTATTAGCTTTCCTTTAAGTTATCGATCACGTTTTATCAACATTTGCAGCAGTTTTTTTCAAGTTTCAACAAGTTTTCATCATCACATCATCAAACTTAGCTATTTTCGCCGATAGCGAAAATACAGGTAACTTATAAATTTAGAAATATGGAAATATATTTATTAAATTTACTATATTGGAAAACTGCAATTAAGTCAAAGGGCGATAAAACTGCCTCTTAATTAATAAGTGTCACCTGTGATCACAATTTTAAATAGGCTTACGCTGTGGGTTTTTGTTTCTTAATCACGCTGTGCATTGGTCTATATTAGATTTTGAAATAAAAGTTCAGTTCAGTTCAGCAACTCGATTTTTACGAGTCTTGCAGCGCAGTTAAGCCTGCCGGGCGTGGGGAGGAGGTCTCTTCCCTCCCTCCCTTTCTGATTATCTTCAACAAAAGTCCGATCTTTATCCCATCTGATCGATGACGGGTTCAGTTGTCATATTACGGATGAGGAATCTGAGTTCTGCTCCTCCTCCTCCTCCTCCTCCTCCTCTCGTTTTCCATCTCAACTGGATCCGTCTCCGTTGGAGGTCCAAGTGACGGGAAAGAAGCAGGTTGATTGGATTGCCTTCCACTTAAGCGAACCGCGGACATCTGATCTAGGGAAAAGAAGGACTCGCATTCCAGACTGAGATGTTGACGAATTCGACTATAGTTATGACGTGTGCGCGTGTGTGCGTGGGTGGGTGGGTGGGTGGGTTGTGTGTGTGTGTGTGTGTGTGGGTGGGTTGGTGGGTGTGTGTGTGTGTGTGTGTGGGTGTGTACGAGTGGCGATAAAATTCCACCACTTGACGAAACAGAAGAATACTCAAGCGATTAATACAAGGTCATATATATATACATAATATGAGAATTTAGTATATATGTATATATATATATATATATATATATATATATATATATATATATAGTATGAGGACACAAGGACGCAAACACCTAGCAGGACACAGAGACAAAGAGAGAGAAAATTAAATAAGCGCTACATGATTTTATTTGTCCCACTCTGATTCTCAGTCGGAAGCAACCATAGATCAATGCAGCCGCATAGTATTATACAGTAATATTAATGGCGCTAAAGAAGTTTTACGACTGATTGACTGATTGCAGGGGCGTAGCGACGGGGGGTATATCGGCATTTATGCCCCCCACACACACACAAAAATAGACTACCTTAAAATTCTTAATCTGTTTTTTTAATGTTCAAAATTTTTAAATACTTATACCTTCCAAATCACATTATACCCCAAATCAAATTCCTGGCTACGCCCCTGACTGATTGATTGGTTGATAGATAGGGGAGAGAGGAAAGAAAGAGAGAGAGACACACACATAGACAGAGATAGACAGAGACATAAAGAGGCTCCTGCTGCATTGACAGCAGAAGAAGCAAAAGAAGTAATAAAGATGGAATAAAGTACGAATAACACAGGGCGACTGAAAGAATGAAGAGATAATGTCACTTAGACAACGATCTATTAGGCATCCTGTAGTACAGTAGTTCATTGCCTTTTGTTAAAAGTTAGAAGTCCCTTCAACTATTGTAACTTATCGGCGTCCAGAGATTAATGGCAGTCAAGATCACTGTGATGCAGTACACCTTTGAGAATTCTTCAACTAAACAGACGATCAGTCAAGGGATCGGAAGACAAATAACCAGCAAAAAGAGGCCATCCATAAAATACGTCACGTTCGAAGAGGAGGAGGCAGGGGCTCTAGGAAAGTGTGACAGTTTGTGACAGCGGAGAGGGGTAAGGATCGGCGTGACGTCACATTTTCAGTATTAATAAACTCGCAAATTTAATATACCTGAGAGAAGGTATGGTAAAAGACGTTTCTAATTGCTCATTATTAACACTATATTTTGTCCAATGTACATTAGTTTTTAGGCCTCAATTAATTGTATTCTTCGTCATTTTCGGAAGTCAAATATTTGTCTTGCTGCAGAAAAGTGACCGGGAAACTCGAATATATTAAATGGAAAACCTGCGTGACGTAATTTATTGACGGTGGTTTAATGGGGGGGGGGTGGTTCAGAGACTTGTGACGTACTTTTAGGGGGTTCGAGAGTTGTGGCAGTTTATGACAGGAGCGGAGGGGGGCAAAAATGGTCAAAAATAGCGCGAAGTACTTTATGGACGACCCCAAACGGAAAGAAAAAGACGAAAAGAAAGAACTTGTAGCAGGAGCGTGGATCTAATGTAAGCTTCAGGCGAACGCAAAATTTGGGCATTTATATCACAAGTCGACTATTTAGGTATTATGGTGTAGAGTCTACAGTGGCGGCTCCAGGATTTGGCAAATGGGGGAGGCGTTGAGGTGGCAACTTCTAAGCATGGAGACCAACTATTTTTTTAATAAATTTGGACTAGACTACACTGTAGTTGCTTAGAATGAAGAACTAAAATATGGGGCCGCTGGGGAGCAGGCATTCAATATAGACGCAAGAGGCCCCGGGCCCCCATTTGGAGCCACCTCTGAGACCCTATTGATATTCATAAATCGACCTTGATTTGTATAGCGCCACCGTGAATGATCTGTAAGAAATTTAATTATTCATAACACAAAATCTACGCAAAATCAACAGGTTCTCTGGAATTTTTAAATTTTGCTTTCAGCGAATGAGACTCGCTAACGATTAAAGTATGTGTATGTATGTAGGTATATATATGTATATATGTGTCATGCATGTATGTATGTATGTATGTACGTATGTATGTATGCATGTATGCATGTATTATAGTGTGCACTGTGCACGCTTCAATAGGCTTGACAATATGACGACAATATGGTGCGCCATCGGCTGATGCCCTGGGCATTGTGATAGTGGCGCTATAGAAGTTGATTGATTGATTGACTCAGCTACGAACTGTGTATTTCGACTGTCTATTCCCGACCAAAAGCTTTATTATTTCTACCTGTAGCCGCCTATTTGTCGCTTTTATCTGAGAGAGAGAGAGAGAGAGAGAGAGAGAGAGAGAGAGAGAGAGAGAGAGAAAGAGAGAGAAGGCAACGACGAGACGCGGGAAAGTTTCTCATAAGTCAAAATGACATTACGACTTCTGCATCGGTGAAGTCAGTTCCTGCTAATAACAAAAACACGAAGAATGCTCTATGCGTGTTTGAATTATGCCGTTATAGACGACAACGGAAACTCCTGACAAGAAATCCATAATTTTCTTAAAGCTGAACGTACAAGACTTTGGACAATTAGCATATAACCTATTCAATATATATATATATATATATATATATATATATAGAGAGAGAGAGAGAGAGAGAGAGAGTGATAAATTGGCAGCAGCGTTAAGCTGCGAAGGGTAAAACGCGGGTCAAGAGAAAGCAATTATTATTATTATTATTCGACGATTTGTGAAGCGCCGTAACATGGCCATCGGCCAAAACCAAAAGCGCTGTACAGTCAAACAGTCAACTATACGATATGGTAAACAAATACGTTTTCAGCTCTTTAGCAAACGTTTCAGGTGAAGTAATCCCGACCAGCGCATCAGGGAGCGCGTTCCACAGACGTGGGTTGCCGCGAGTCATAGAACGCTCGCCAAACTTCGGAGTCCTGGCCGGAGGAGGAACGTACAGCCGGTGGCGGTTGCTGGATCTCAGCTGGAGACGGCACCCCGTCGTCGTTTGTCGTCGTACTAGGCATGCCAAGTAATCGGGACAGGCTGGGTCCCGAAGAGCACGAAAAGTTAACCAACACCGCTTGTATACTATACGCTCCGGGACCCGAAGCCAATGGAGCTTGTCCTTTAGCGCAGGTGTCACATGATCGTGCCACCTCAAGCCGAAAATAATCCGGGCCGAGGCGTTGATGACTGCCTGAAGCCTACTGAGCTGGTTCCCAGGTAGTCCGAGAAGAAGACTGTTGCTGTAGTCCAGTCTTGAAGTACCAGAGCACGGACAAGCTGAATGGCGGCCGGTATTGTTATGTAACGACGAACTGCCCGATTTGCCGGGTTGGAAGTAGCAAGAGCGAGTCACGGCGGTAAGATGCCCGACGAGGGTCAGCGAGGAGTCGATGAGCACCCCCAGGAGGCGAAGCTCGTTGGATGGAGCCACTTCTTTGCCACCTATCTCGAACGGTGTTGGGTCAATAAGGTAGCCCCTCCTCGGGGTGCTCAGCCACAGCAGCTCCGTCTTGTCAGGGTTGAGGGCGAGACGGTTTGATGCCATCCATTCCGCCACCTCGAACACACAGTCCTGGACCCGAGTTCGCAGCTCGCCAGTCTCGCCTGGGGGGCAGGCGGAGTATACCTGCACATCATCGGCGTACGCGTGGGAGGACAGGCCGAGCGAGTCGATGACACGCCCGACATCGGCCACGTAAAGGATGAATAACAGCGGCCCTAGGACCGACCCTTGTGGCACGCCGCAATGGACGGGACGAGGGGCCGACAGGGAGCCATCCCAGGAGACCGTCTGAGATCTGTCTCTGAGATAGTCTTGCAACCAGGCCAGCGCCGGGCCACCAATCCCATATGAGAGCTCGAGACGTCGACTCAGGATATGGTGGTCGACCGTGTCGAAGGCCGCAGAGAGGTCCAGGAGAGCGAGCAGTGCAAGGTTTCCGCTGGCCACAGCCTCGACAATGTCGTCGAAGATCTTGAGGATGGCCGTCTCCGTAGAGTGGCCCGTCCTGTACGCGGACTGGTTACTGGGCATGAGGCCGTTCTGGGTCAGGTATGTGGCCAGCTGCCTGTTTACCAGCCTCTCAACCTTTGACAGAAATGGCAAGTTGGCCACCGGACGGTAGCTCGACGGATCGGTCAGGTCCAGACCCGGGCGCTTGAGATGTGGACACGTGATTGCGTGCTTCCATGGTCTCGGGAAGTCAGCATTCTTTAAGGAAGCGGTCATCAGGGATGTCAGGAACGGGGCTAGCGTACTGATCACTGCTTTGAGCAGCCACGTCGGTAGCGGGTCGGCGTGACAATGTTTACTCGGCGACGACATGACGCACGCTATGACCTCGGCCTCCGTGGGTGCCGAAAAGGCCGCAAAATTGGATCCAGTGTGAATTCGAAACTCGGCAGGACGAGCGTCTGCCGTTCTTCCCCGAATCCCAAAGACTTTGTCGTCGATAGACGAGTGGTAGCTCTCGGCAGTGAAGCTGGAGTGCGGTCGGCAATCGGTCTTGTTATTCACGCCCAGCAGACTGTCGAGATGCTTCCAGGTCTGTTTGATGTCGGAGTGGGCGGAGTCGAGCGCACCTTGCCAGTATTGTCGGCCCTTGGATCTGACCAAAGACCTGCTCTCCTTGAGAGCCTCCCTCCATTTGGTTCGTGCATCCAATTCCGCCTCTGTCCCGACTGTCCTCCGGAAAGCTCTTTCGAGACGACGGGCTCTCTTGCGTGCTTGCCTGCAGTCGTCATCATAGAACGGCCGCTGTGGCCTGAATCGCACTGACATTTCTTTCTCAGGTGCCAGGTCGTCCAGAATGGAGGTAAGGACTGAGTGGTAGCGGATGGCTAGGTCAGTGGCAGTCTCATCTGGGTCGACCGGTTCGCATAGCGAGGATGACTCCAGCCGCTCGACGAACTGGTCAAGATGGAAATGCTTCCAGCACCTCTTACGTATCTTCGTGTACGTGATGTTGGGGCCCGCCATCGACAGTGACCAGTGGATGAGACGATGATCTGATAAGCCGACGTCGGCGACTTTGACGTCGTCTGGAGCCCGATCCACGGGCGTTATTACGACGTCCAGGAGGCCGCCGAGGTCATGAGTCGGTTCACTGACGCATTGAGCGAGCTCGAAGGACTGGATGAGCTGTACGAGCCTGTTTCCATCAGGATCCGAAGGACGTTCAAGGTGTACGTTCATGTCGCCGACGATCAGAACCGGACAGTTGTAAGTTGCGAGTGACTCCATCAGGGCCGAAAGCTCACTGAAGAATTGTTCAGATACCCGCTGCGAGCCCGGACGGTAGACGGCCACCGCCACGACCGACGCTGGGCCATTCCCGACCCGGCAGCAGAGGTGTTCGAACGTCGTGGGCTCGAACTTTGACTCGATCTTGGCAATCCGAGTCCCTGGTGTAGAGATGACGGCCAGCCCACCATGACTGACAAGACGGTCGCTGTCAGGACGATCGATCGTCGGACGAGGCCGGGCCGCCTCGATGACATCGTAGCCCATGCCACACAGACGTCTAATAACGACGCTGTCATGACACTCATGCCAAGTCTCAACAAGAAACAAGGCGTTGAGTTGGCAATGGCAAGCTGCTTTAGATTAATGGCGTAAGCCACCTGCGTCGCTGCTCAACCATTGTACACGAAGATCAGCGCCGGACCCTACGCTCGTTAGACTACAGCACTACCTTACCTACCTACTGTACCTTATATATTTACTATGTATAGTTAATATACATACAGAGAACTGTACATGTACATGCAGAAAAAATCATTATACGTAAGGTCTCCCGCTGCACTGTTATGATCTGCGACCAAGTTGCAAAAATTCTATTTCCAGAATTCGACACGCACACACACATATAATATAATATTATACAAACACACATATATATAACATATATAGCCTATATATATGTATATAATTATCGTCCTGGTACTTATCTATTGCTGTCAATTCATGCGAGAAGTACATACTACCGATCGTCAGGTAGGTATTACGACTTTTCTCTAGGACGATAAAGAATTTTGTCTATACTGGAATCAACCATTTATCCATACTGTGAGCCACGAAGAAACCAATCTCCGTTTACTTCGACGATAACTACTATAGTGCCAAGTTCTGTTGCAGGAGATGCATCCTGCCATTCGCTCCCTATGGATAGGCCTACTGTTGCCAAATGTATACCATTGTAAATGCATAATTACGTTGTGTTTGCTTCATGAAATAGCCTACAGTCGTTACAAATAGTAAACGAGTTGAGCAACCTGTTGACAAATGTGTTGAGAATTCCTTCAGATACGTCGCTATACCGATTTCTATCAAGCTTGGTCAAAATTTGGCAAAGTTAATGCAAATTAAGAAGGGCTTGGTTTTTTTACGGCCCGTGATGTACAGTGATATCCTAATATTGATGAGCTTCACGAACGAGACTTGCTGCAGTATAAGGTGTATAAGCTGTGATAGGCTTTACAATATACGACGCAACTACTGTATAAATTGCCTATGCGCTTTAAAAAACAACTCCTAGCTTCAGGTAGAAGTTTCTTTTAAACGCCTCCTTGTCTTAATTTGCGCTCAGAAACAATGATTGCCAAGCGGAAAAGGGAAGGGTGAGGTAAGGGATCCAACCCCCTTTACGACCCACGAGCAGGCGAAATCAGTGGTGCGTGGCAAAAACGTCTCGTTAGGAGAGTTACTTCTCCGGATGCCATGGAAACTACCTTTTGTATAGCGCACAGATCGATTTGACGCGTTGACGCGTTGAAAAGCAGTCGCTCGTTATTACGTGGTTGGTCCGTGACATAAAAGAATTCTACCGACAGTGGGCATATAACCCTAACAATGGCGCTTCATTAATTACCAGTAGCGCCGCCCCTCTCTTTCCCCCGCCATGCACGTTTTGTCGCCATCTTTTGGTAAACGCGAGAAATTCCGTCTTTAATCATCCAATATTATTGCCGTCGCCGTCGCCGTCGCCGTCGTCGTCATTTCCGCGGCGTCATAATCGGTATTGTTATAGCAACAACAACAACATCATCATCATCATCATCATCATCATCACCACTATCAATTATTATTTATGTCACACATCAGAAAGGCGATTTGATTTTGGGGATTTAAATAACACAGGTGATATCTTAATGAACCACAATTAATACCAAATTATTATTAGTAAAGTAAATAATATCATTATTTATTCATTGCTATTATGTTTACTGCTACTACTCCTACTTACTACTACTACTACTACTACTACTACTACTACTACTACTACTACTACTACTACTACTACTACTACTACTACTACTACCACCACCACTACTACTGCTACTATTCTGCTGCTACTACTGCTGCTGCTGCTGCTGCTGCTGCTGCTGCTGCTGCTGCTACTGCTGCTGCTGCTGCTGCTGCTGCTGCTGCTGCCTGCTGCACTGCTGCTGCTGCTGCTGCTGCTGCTGCTGCTGCTGCTGCTGCTGCTGCTGCTGCTGCTGCTGCTGCTGCTGCTGCTGCTGCTGCTGCTGCTGCTGCTGCTGCTGCTGCACCTGCTGCTGCTGCTGCTACTACTGCTGCTGCTGCTACTGTTACTGCTGCTACTAAAACTACTGCTGCTGGTGTACTACTGTATTACTACTACTACTGCTACTACAACTGCTGTACTACTATTACTACTACTACTACTACTGCTACTACTACTACTACTACTACTACTACTAATAATAATAATAATAATAATAATAATAATAATAATAATAATAATAATAATCGATTAATAATAATCGATTAGCCTGCAGTACTACTTCGAACGGTGCCAATCGCCGTGTTGCAGTAGAGAATTATGTAACACTTAGACGTTCTTTTGTGTAGGTATAGATTTCGTTCATTCGACGGCCCACTCTACCGGGGCAGTTGGTTACTTTGCCCGTCCAACTTTCTTCGCTTGTTGCGTTGACATCGAGAGTGCTTTTATACGTCAGATCGTAAATGAGCGCAATATATCCGTAACAAATCCGTGGTTCCTCTGTCTACTTGCTATAGCGTTGACGTTTGAATAAAAGTTATTATAAAACTCGTGTGGCTACGTAGTCAGAGATTCCGGAATATGGAGCACAACGATATTTCCTGGTAAAAGTCTTCCTCCACCCCCGACTACCAGGAAAAGTAGTCACGGAATTCCTCGCACTTTAATCTATTTTCTTCGATCATACTATCCTTACCCATCCCCTCTCCAAATTCATCGACGGTTTTTGCGCAAATCCTACGACCGGTGCCCACCAGAATGGGGGACCCGCCCCCCCCCCGGTGCCACGCCCCTCAAAATCGTGACATGGTAAATTTGTTCACTGCCAGTTCCGAATGAATTGAAATATTGGAAAATTCTTGCATCGATTTTGGCGGGATGTTTCTTTTTACCCAAAGCGTTTCCAGATAAGATTTTTAGACCTTAGACAGAATAGATGTCGATAGAACAATGATGTTTCTCGGTTTTCTAGAAAATGTTTAAATTCCTCCTACGAGGACAAAATCCAAAAAAAAACCAACAGGCGCATTTTGAACCTCGTCTTCTGAACTCACCGTGTCAGTCCCATCTAACAAATTAGGGTCCAAAGCACTCGAATGATGTTTCACGTTTTCCTTTTAACACCTTCTGCATAGAATAGGCCTACTATTCGTGAGCATTCTTAAAAAAATAACGTGACGTCGCCCGAAGCGTTTAACGCATTAAGTTAAGAGCAAAACACCTAATTTTTCTTCTGTTCATTGCAAGTACCGGCCACTGCTCTCTCTCTCTCTCTCTCTCTCTCTCTCTCTCCAGTCTCAATGGTCTCGTAAATTGCACAGGTGTCATTTTCACCATCAGCTAGTTCTTCACAAAGGAGCGCCAATGTACCACCTCCATTGAAATAAATCACACATCCAAGTCTACACACACACACACACACACACATACATACATACATACATACATACATACATACATACACACACACGCACATACCCATATGTGTGCTATTTCTCTTTTTTTTCATAACAACGCTCCGCATTATGAAATTCCATACTTTTCTATGCAATGGGACGCAATACAACATTGAATGCTGCAATGAAACTGAGTCGACTCATGTTATATTTATATTTCGCAATTTCATAATGTTCCTGTCTGTTGATAGGTCCCCCAGCAAAAACCTTCGTAGGTCAAAACCCCAGATTTTACCGCGCTATTTGCTTCATAGATAGATGGTCTTGTTCTTTTAATAATTTATTTATATTATCATATTATTCGCCTAACCAGATTTTTCTAAAAGGTTGACTGCTCCCACCCCAAGTTTTCGATCTCCGATGGCTGATTCGACAGGCGAAGATCGAAATTTTCAACCCCCATCTTATCGTCCTCAATCAGTGGACTACCCTCCCCGCTCTCACAGCTCGAGAAATCGAACTCAACAGGAGGGTTAACTCTCTCCTTCAACCCTCGGACAAATCGAACAAAACATTAAAAGAAATTATTGATGTACTGAGCGAATGGACGGCGTAGATAAAGATTTGGATCGATTTTACAATTTTTTATCATCAGCATGGTATTTTTAGTGACAGAGAGAATTTCCTTATCATTGAATTAATCAACCCCACCCGCACCCCATCCACTGCTCCAATCAAGACATAGTAAAGAGGGAGGGGAATTTTATGTTATCTTTTGTAAGGAATCGTCTAGAAAACTGTGTTAATCATCCACTGGCAGGGATATTTTTACACCCCCTAACATCCCCCGACATCCCCAATTTGAAGTCGACACCCCCTCCAAAATTTGGTAATGCGACAATGGTATGTATACAAAATGCATACTAATTAGCTCAGAACACCCCCACATGGGGTTTTTTTGCTTGTCAGAGGTTTTTTGAGACTATTTAGCTTTTTTGGATGCTTTTGGGACTTGATGACCTTTTTGCTTGTCAGCCTCTTTTTCGGACAGAGACTTAAAAATTCCGACACCCCAGATTTTCCGACACCCCCCCCCCAATTCACAATCCTAGAAATAACACTGCCCACTGGTCCCCTTGTCCCCCCTGATCTGACTCATATACCACTCTGGTGTTTGAGGAGAGGAGAACTGATGAGAGGATTTAATTAAGGATTTCGTCGGTCAAATATTTCGTTCAAATCACGTGTTTTCTGTACTCACTTATCCGAAGCGAATTCGATTTCCATTTTCTATAGTTTCGAAAACTATCACTGTTTCTCGTTACCAGAATGCCAACCTTACAGTGCGTTCAACCCTCAAATTCTGCCATCATCCTACATAGAGTGCCTACCTCAATCTACAACTCCGAATTTCCAACGGAGAGTATCCAATCCAGACTTGTCCAAGGAAATGTTATTGCTCTGGAAATCCTGTGGAAAAGGCTCAATTTTTAATGTTTTTTACATTTTAAAAGCTTTTTGCCCTTCATTTTCTCTATATGATTTGTATCTATTCGGGTAAAAATGAATAAATACACATAGCCTTTTATTTTATAAGATTACATTCTGCATGGTGAGTCACCAGCAAATAAAATTATTTTAAAAAATCATATTTATTAGACACTAAACCTAAACTTTCAGAAATTTCATAATTTTTATTTGAACTGTATTCCATATTAGTATTATAATGGGAATTCCATGGTGTGGGATGGGATGGGATGGGATGGGCAGGCATAAATTGCCATGGGATGCGATGCGATGGGACGGTGAAAGTATGTCCCGTGGACAAGCCTGATTCTGAATATCTCTGCAGTTGACATTTAATATAAATTTGATTTTAAACCAACCTGCGTTAGCCACAAGACAAAGACCGCGAGCGACGCCAACCGGTCGGAGGGAAGGACCAATAATGCGTTCGAGACCCGCTGCTGTTGTCTTGTCTTCGGGGAAAGAATCAGCGTCAGTTCCTCCTTGTCACTCCTCCTCCTCCTCCTCCCGTCGCTGTCGAACTGAACGAACTGACCCCGGGAGAGTCGTCTGATCACCGAACAGCAGCAGCAGCAGCAGTCGTCTGCTTGACGCAACAACCGCGTCTCGACGCATGCGCAGTCGCTCTGGCAGACGGCGGCAGGTGGCGCTTCGTGTATTTGGCGCTCTTGTCTGTTTCGAGTCTTCACTTGTCACCATTGTACGTCTCTATTTCTGTCTCTGTTTCTGTCTGTCTGCATGTCTATGTCCTTCTCTCTCTCTCTCTCTCTCTCTCTCTCCTTCTCTCGCTTTCTCTCTAGACACACATACACACAGACAGAAGGAATGATAGACAGGCATGCAGGCAGGCAGACGGACGAACGGACAGACAGTGTCATTACTGGAAAGAGTGCCGATAACTGGGATCAGCTTCTCCATTCTTATCTCTTTTATGATATCATTTTTATGATATATTATGATATCGGTCTGCTGACCGATATGACAAAACAGGTATAATCTGGGATTACTTGAAACTCCTCGGATTATCCCGTCTTAGAGGTCGGTTGATAGAAAGCCCTTCGTGGTTATCGAACAAAGAACTAAGCAAGATTCAGGACTAATGATAATTAATTAGTTTAAACTAATAAATAAATAAATAAATAAATAAATAAATAAGGTAACCAAAACGATTTCTTCACGCAGGAGGGCAAGAATGTCAACTTTTAAGTCTCTCTCTCTCTCTCTCTCTCTCTCTCTCTCTCTCTCTCTCTCTCTCTCTCTCTCTCATGTCATGGGGGGGGGGCGCAACAGGGTGGGACAGGTGGGCCATGGCCCACCCAATATTTAGGCCCAATGGGCCATAATGTGTTTGGCCCACCCAATTTCAATTGGCAAATTACAATGTTTTATGGAACTAATAACCCCAAATCCTCAATATATTGGCATAATATTGCCAAATATATATTGATATGTCACAGATGTGGAAGACCATACAAAATTATAATATTTATATAACCATGCAACTGTGTTTTTTCAATGATCGATTGATCGTAACGGCAAGAATTTCTCGCTGCGCTATCTTGACTCTGAAATATTGGCCATGTTGGCCCACCCAATATTTGGCTCGTGGCGCCCCCATGGTTTTAATTCGTTTCATCACTCTTCTGAATTTTTGCATATCTATAGTCTACTGTAGCATTGTCCAATTTCAAACAGGGTATCAATTCTATAATATTTTTGTGGTCTATAAAACCTGACAGAGAATAGATTTGTATAGTGTCATTTCAAATGGCTCATTATTTTTCGTGGCATTTCGAAAGCTCTAGAAAAAATTGAGACAGAATATATTGACAATTCTAGTACAGTTTGACACAGCAAAGATGGGGACACAAGAATATGTGGTTTTAATTCATTTCGTCACTCTTCTGAATTTTTGCATATCTATAGCCTACTGTAGCACTAGTCCTTGCTTTGTTCAATTTCAAACAGGGTATCAAATTTATAATATTTTTGTGGTTTATAAAACCTGTAATAGAAGAAACCAGCTCTCTTAATCGCCATCTTATCTCTCAATTGATTTTTTAGACATTTGACAAAGTGTCCATGTATCTATAGTCTCTGTCACTAGTCCTTGCATTGTCCATCCAAACAGGCCCGTTGGCCCACCCAATATTTGGCTTGTGTCTGCCTTGTCTATCTTCTGTCTCTGTCTGTCTGACTGTCCGTCCGTCGGTCCGTCTGTGTGTCTGTCTGCCTTGTCTGTCTTCCTGCCGATCTGTATGATTGTCTGTCTGTCTGTCCATCTGTCTGCCCATGCGTCCGTCTGTTAGTCCGTCTGTCTGTCTGTCTGTCTGTGTATTCTGCCATTATTGCCTGACTGCTCCTCCTCCTCCTCCTCCTCTTCTTCTTCCTCCTCCTCCTCCTCCTTTGATCGTAGACAATGCTCGATCGTGTGGAATAATGAAATGCTCGAGTCATCCGATCCAAAAGTACACTGGACAGGGAAAAAACTCCTCCAACCCCCCTCCCCCACGCACCCACCCACCCACCCGCCGTCTTTGCTCGGCTCCGTTTGCCGATTTACATTAGACAATAACAGACACGGTAATCGCCGGTCGCTCAGCATTCATTCAACGCTGCGACTTTTTCCACGCGCCAAACGGCAGAACTATCCAACCGTCGAGTCATTCGAACCCCCCAAAAAACACAATATCAACTGTCGTCGTAAACAATGGAAGCGTCCTGTTTTTTCCGGCGCTTTTAGTGGGAGGTGGGGGGAAGGGGGTCGGGGGAAATGGGCCGACGCAGCAAGCCTGCCTGGCGCTAGAGAAATGCAGTTGTTTCGGTCGGTGTAGACATGACAGCTGCAGCTTATGTTGGCGTAGTTGTTGCGTTCTGTTAAAACCGTGTAAACTTCATCAATGTTAAATGGATCGATTCCAGTTAGATCGTGATCGATTTCAGTAATGCTTCTCTTCAGTGGCGTTGCCAGGTTTAATGAATAGAGGGGGAACGCCGACACTTTTGGGGCAAAAAACCTCGTCAACGAGTTCTTCTCACATTCACGTACCCTGCTGGACCATACCAGGCATCATCTTGTCTTGAGCCAATCCTCGTCGCCTAGGCCTACCTACCTACCTACCCCAAAAATTTCGCAACGGTTTTCCGCAGATCCCACGACCCGTCCCAGCCAGTATAAGGGTCCGGCCCAATTTTCTGTGTAGGGTGCATGGGCGCGCGCCCAAAAACGGCAAGACATGTGCGCCGAAATAAATTTTATTGCCCCAAAAATTTGCAGGAGCGTTTGTTTCTTAATTAAAAATTATTAAATGTTTAAATATTCAATATTCAATTTAAGTCACGACAAGTGCTGCGCTAAATAAATATTTATTCTCAGCGACTCGATTTAGGAGGCGACTTCCGGTCCGGAGCGTGGTTTATTATGGTCGTGGACTTAATTGTATTAGGAAACGTGATTTTGTTCCTTTGCACGAAGCAAAATTGCCCAAAAGTTAGTCAACGGGGAAATTGCTGCCCAAGAGAAAATTCATTTGCACACGGACCCTCAAGAATTAGAAGGAACATTGGTCGCGCCCCCAGGTTTTCTCTCGTGGTTGCGCCAATGCTCCTCTCGGATCGATTCGAAATTAAGCGACCGTGGATGATGAAGTCGATTCAACCAGTCTTTCCATGCCCCCCCCCCCCCAATCCCCAGCTGAACGTAGCCGTGGCGTAAGAAGTCCCGTTTTCCAAACGTAATTCGGCGTTCACAGCGCGTAGAAATGATAGCGGAAAAGAGTACAGCCGGGTCATATTATGCCATTCATCTCACTCTCTCAACCGCGAAGAACTGACATGTTTACGTCATATCATGTCTGTTCAGAAAAAAATTCTCCTTCTATATTAAAGACAAAAGTAGAGAGGTCTGACTGTAGATTCTGACAAGCGAACATGACAGAAGAAGCAATAAGATTTCATTTTTAGGTCGGCCAGGAAATGACATACTGATGCTATTTTAAGAAATTTTTTCCATCTAGAATTTTGACTTGAATGAATTGCGTCGCACGACATTGAGTTTTAATTGCGTTCAAATTCTGCCTGGTAATGAAACATGCAGGGGGCGTAGCCAGGAATTTCATTTGAGGGTATAATGTGATGAGGAAAGTAGCCTATAAATCTTTAAAAACTTTTTAAATCTTAAAAAAACACATTAACATTTTTAATGTAGTCTGATTTTGGGGGTGTAAATATATAGCGATACACCCTCCCGTCGCTTCGCCTCTGGAAACATAAATCAAATTTGCAAGGTCTATGACTGTCGGAGCCCAGAGATGAAAAGTGATTTAATTTCTCAATGAAATCCGATCTGAAGACAATAGTGGCCGTCAATCTGTAGTATAAGTCGTGAGTGTCCACCTGTTGTTGTACCAGGCTTGTGCTTTGCTGATGGAGTGCACCATTTACTTTTTCAGCATAATTCTTATTACTTATTAATGTTACAAACTACCATTTGATGATTATATCTATTATCTACCCAACGAAACAATTTATTAAATAATCGTACAACGGTACAATATAGAATTATTCAGATTTTTGTGAATGCCCAATGCCTTATAGACCCTCACAGCCACATTTTTGTGAGGGTCCGGACCCCAGGACCCCTACGGGATCGACGTCATTGTCTGAAGATATCTATGTTTTCTGGTCTCATCAAAAACAGAAGCTAAATATACTGTCTGTTTCACGATCCTATCAAAACGCCTAGAAATATTTTCAAATTTAGAGCTTTTCTAATTACCGGTTGTTCGGGGTGATCCAAAAGTCAAAGTCTTGGGATGGGTCACATAAAAGTAAGTAAGATATTTAATCGGTAGTAATCGGTCACTTTTATTCGAAAACGTGCTGTTCTACTCCAGTGGCGTCATTTCACACTTTTCTTGGGGGCGAGAAAATTTTTGCAAATTTTGAGCAATTTTTGCAAATTTTAGAGCCAATGTTGGAAAATTTGCAATATTTTGATATTTTTTGGCAATTTTGCAATTTCTGCACATTAATACATTATAAATTAATATTTTCATTTCCTTGGGGGCCACGGCCCCCCAGCCCCCCTCCCAAATGACGCCTCTGTTCTACCCGGTCCATGTCCGCTATCTATATGATCCATACGTAAGGCATTACTGTATATGCGGATGGTTTATATTTCAATGCATTATCGATATCGACAATTGAGGCAGCGGAGAATATGGGATTAGAGCTCAATTTAGTGTAGCTATATCCTTTGCAAATGGTTTCATGAGATTTATGACCACGACATTCCAAAAATTATCACATCAATCACAAAGTGAAATTGAAGTCGGAAAAACAGAGATTAGAGTTTCCCCCCTAATTTGGATGCAAATTCAGATTCGATTTTTTCAGACACGAATTCCATCTAACTGGATCCTTTTGTCTGGACCAGCATGTTCTATGGTCACGACTCACAGTGAAAACAAGACATGCATGCCTTCTTGTTTAATAAATTAAGAATAATTAATAAGTGAGTGAGTAAGTTCCCCAAGATCTCAGAGAAATTCCTTCTAGGTTATTTCTAGGATTATCAATTTTTGGGATGTTGGTAAATTCTGGGAGTCCCTCTGCCCAAAAGTCTGACAAGCAAAAAATGGTCATCACTAGCTCAGATTGGGGTGGGGCATTAGCGTCGCCACGGGGGGCAAATGGGGGCAACTGCCCCCTCCCCAATCTGCCCCGGACCACCTACCAGATTCGCGCAAATCCGGTGAGAAAGTTTTCTGTGGAGGGGTGGGTAAGGAATCTGACACGCCAGCCCCTATTGCCCCAACCAATAATTCCTGGCGACGCGCCACTGGGAAGAGGTGTTGTAGGGTGTCGGTCCTCAGATTCGGGGGGTGTTGGGGTGTTAGAGAGTGTAAACATATCCCTGTTCACGACTCACGCTTAAACAAGACATGCACGCTTCTGATGCTAACGTTTCTTAAGTCTTTTGTGCTGAATAAAGCGACTATATTAGTGCATGGGAAAACAGTGGACATTCTGCAGTAAATGTACGCTGCATATGTGCTATTTGTTCTTCTGGGAGTTTCAAGACACGTTGCCTTTTTGCAGGCTTTATGATGGAGAGCTTGAATGCCGTCGTTATACGTTGTCATTCGAGCAATGGTCGATGATGGACTCAGTGGCGGCTCTAGCAATTTGGTTGTTTAACGTATGTAGCATTAAGTATAGGGTCCCAAATTGGTCTTGTGTAGGCTCTCAACGGGGCAAATCAGGCCCCCGGTGGAGCACTGGATGGACTCAAATTGGTCTTGTGTAACTGCGTCAGCAATGGACATGGACGCTTACAATGGCTAAGTGCGCACACGCGCGCACGCGCACCATTAGGAAATTGTCTAGAGTTACTGTTGCTGCTGCTGATGATGATGATGATGATGGTTTCTTCCGACTTCTTAACAATGAACTTCGTCAATTGTAAAAGGAAAGCTCTGTATCTCTGTCTGTCTGTCTCTGTTTCTGTCTCTTTGTCTGTCTCTATTTCCGTCTCTCTGTCTCTCTCTCTGTCTCTCTCTATCTCTGTCTGTCTTTCTCTATTTGTCTGTCTCTCTGTCTCTGTCTGCAAAAAAGGTCGTCGCCAGATTATAAACTTTCTAATGGCCCGGCGGGTATCCTGCACAGGTGACAGGGGCCCGGAATTTCTCCCGGCGTCTCTGCTCAGCAAGCACCTGCGCTTTTTCAATCCTCTAAAATGGTAATGTAAACGCCTTCTTGATGTCCCTAGAAACTTCCGACGTCTTTTTCACAGGTCATTAACTGCACGGAATGAACAGAGCGCGCGTCGCAAAATTCACGCCTGCATTATGATCGTCTAATTTTGGGGCTACTTCCAGTGCTGCTTTTGAAAGCGCCGCCATAGAAATTAACGAGATTCTATTTACTTACTTACTTAATTGAATCTGACAGAAAGTTACCGGCGTTGTGATTCACGCGCTCGGTTCGCGGGAAGAGCAGAATCCGTACGGTTCTTGCGAACCGTCGGGGAATCGCCGGTCGCATCTGTGCGCCCGGGCCCCCGTTGATGGTCCAATTTCGCGGTCTGTGCGCTCACCTAAACGCGCAGCATATATATATATATATATATATATATATATATATATATATATATATGGACGTAATTCCTCAATCGTCTTGCAGAGCGCAGATGTCGCATGCAGGATTCCCGCATGGCTGAACTGAGCGCGTGGCTGCCCGGAAAGCAGTCATGCGTCGTGCAATTTTAACCCGGCGTTTTGCGACATCAAAGCAACTATAGCGTCTCTGACGGGAAATTCGATTTCTACGAAGGGTGTTCTAAAGTGACTCGTCTGTTTTGGGGCGAGAACAAGATTTAATCTATAGGCCGTTTCCGGCTGGAGGGGAAATGGCCCTTTTTCCCTCCGGTAAATTTCAAATTCAAACCTCCCCCGGAAATGTTGGCATACTACATCAACTAGCAGCAGCCCCCTAGCTGACTTCGCCC
This sequence comes from Metaphire vulgaris, assembly GCA_018105865.1. NCBI lineage: Eukaryota > Metazoa > Annelida > Clitellata > Crassiclitellata > Megascolecidae > Metaphire > Metaphire vulgaris. Next base: position 1,522,560 of record CM030862.1, read on the forward strand.
CCCCGACCTTGTCAGTTTCCCCGCCCCTCGGAGTCCAGAGTCTAGTTTAAACACTGGGCGACAAGACCGCGAAAATCAGTGGCGTAGCTAGGATTTTCCGAAGGGGGGTTATGGTTCCCATGATTTCCATCGGAAAATTCTGACAAGCAAAAAATTGTCGTCTATTATTTTGCGCCTAAGTGAATTGCATAGGTATAATAATAATAATAATAATAATAATAATAATAATAATAATAATAAACGACGAAAAATTTGGTGGGACAACCAAGGGGGATTTAACCCCCAAAGCCCAACTTGGATGCGCCACTGGCAAAATGATGTCAGCGCGTGTTCAGCTCTAAGACCTGTCACAAACAGTGCACGATTTCTGAGGATTCGTTTTGTCATAACAGCTCCTGAGAGTCCTGAAGTAAATCGGAAAATGTTAAATCCACACAAGGAAACTAGTATTGTATATGAAACATTGTTCGTCGCCGCGTATTTCTATGGACCCCAGGTAATTCGAAAGTGGCTTAAAGACGGGATTTTCTTGTCAAAATGTTCGTTAAACTGTCATTTCCTGCAATTTCCCATTGAAACTCGGTTAATATTCAGTATGTCTCATGTCTATATCAGCAAAGCTTATAACGGCTTTATTTGTTCTAACGTTTAATCCTCGAAGACTCCTAAATGAAAGTATGCCGATCAGTACGGGGGGCTGCTTCGGTGCGTCGCTTAATACGAAACATAACCTCGATGTATTAAGTTAGCTGAGTGGCAACAACGTTGGACGACGGAGCAGAGGGTCGCTGGTTCGAGACCTGCAGGAACCCTAAGGTCGACCAAGCCTTCGTTTACCAGATGGTGGTGGAAACTGAGCGGCGGATTAATCCGCGGAGCAAACAGGCACGTTGCATGAGAACACTGGCCCCGTATCAATATAATCTGCACCAGTCGCCTGGCTGAGGGCCTTGAAACGGAGGTCAGCGCCGCCCTGGGACCTTGAGGTTAGCCTTGAGAGCTCGGAAAGTACTTTATTTACTTACTAAACTCGAAGTAATGTAAAATTTTTAAATGAGAATTCGCATATTAACTGCGATTTTGCCGTGAGACAGTTGGACATGTTAACATGTTAATACATATAGAAACAACTTAGGATGTAATGTAAAGTAGTGTAATGTAGCATTTGTAGACGTATGTGAAAAATATGCAAATGTAGACGTTAGCAAAACGCGTTTGCAAAACATAAGAATGCACAATGTAATGTAATGTAGTATTTTATAGCGCCTCTTCTATTTCTTTTCAGAGGTACTCACGGCTTTAGGGTCACTTGATAGAAAGGTTTAGCCTTCGCAGGAAAAGCTTAGTAATGTAAGACCTGGACCTTGCCTCGAAGTGCTGCAGAAAAACAAGAATCGAACCACTTTGACTATAGGAGAATTATTTTTCACCTGTAATACCATTTCACAGCATTTGCTGTATGTCAACGCAGACGTGAACATCAGTGGCGGCTCCAGAATTTGTAAAGTGGGGGCGTTGGGGTGCCAACTTCCAATCATGGGGGCAAACCTTTTGTTGTTTAATGTATGTAGCATTATAAGTATAGGGTCCCAATAGGGACCCAGTTCCTGGGGGCCAGGCACTCAATAGGGGGGCACGAGCCCCCCTGGCCCCCCGGTGGAGCCGCCACTGGTGAACATGGGTATTTTTTTAAAAACCCAACCCAACCCATCATGATTCAGACCCAACCCAACCCACGAAAGCCGTAGGGTTGCTTAACCCAACCCACCCCACTGTTATACATTGTAATTTCTTAAGCCTCAGCCTATTTCTTTACCCAACCCACCGTAAACGCTTTTATCTTAAGCCTCTGCATGCCTTTGCCTACTGCGCTACATAAAATTATCGTATAAACAAAACTAAAAACATGGAAAGTTCTGAACCAACCCAACCAATGGGTCGACCGAATCCATCTTCATGTCTGTGCCGACGAGATTCTTCTACGCCTTTTTGCTTTTAAAGAGAAACTGAAATACTGACTGAAAAGTGCGGATCGACTGAATACACTGAAATAGCTGAAATAACCAGCACATCCAGCTTCTTCTACTCAAAGCCTAAACATGAACGTTGGAAACTTTTATATTATATCTGCATTGGAGAGAAATATGGCGACCGACAAGGAGAGGAAAAGTGGACCAGAAATAAACCAATCTTTGACCGGAAACCAGGGCGCGATTTGTAGGGGGAAGGGAGGATTCCCCCCACTGCCCAACTGCATCCACCCTACTGCTACATCCCCCCACCACTACATCCCCCACTGCTACACTTTCCCAACAACTACATCCTCCCCAAGCTCGACATATTCTCCCCACTGCTCCAGGTCACAAATCGCACCCTGCCGAGGAAACACTATCTCAAGAACAGACAAGAAGAACGTGAAAATATCTTAGAGGAAGGACCATATAAATGGGAATCGAGATTGCATTTTGGTTTAAGCTGGATTCGACCAATCGGAAATTCCGGAAATACAGCCACGGTTTCGATATTTCGAATATCCTCTCTTGGCAACGTTAAGGGATTCCTGGAAATAACCATTTAACGACCGCCTTTACTGCCGATTTTGTCAATCGGACGAGACACTAAACGGGTCTCTCCTATACGCCGTGGTGACGCGCTTAAGGGAAATGCGAGCTCAATACGAGGTCGACCACGTCAGATCACTATAAGCGCGATGACTGGTAGTAGTAAAGCATCCGTCTATATCGTCCTTCGGTATTATATAGTTTTATGGTCACGTAGTGATGCAGAAATAAGACGGTTGCATGCCTCTGTACTGTAGTCATTTCAAACCAGAGGTAAACCAACGATACAATACTTTGCAATGTCTTGTATCTCTTTCCTCTCCGCTTCTTTTACCTCATCTCTTAAGATATCTGGATGTCTCGCCATAAAACGCTCGCATGCCATATGTGACAGGATTTACTAAACGGAGAAGATCAATATTTCCTGTTATTTATTATGACCTCTCAGATAGCTCGTTTAGACCTGTGACTAAAATTAGGTTATTTTAAATATATACAGACATATATACATATATCACATATGCATATATACATATGTGCTTATATACACACACACATATATATATATATATATATATATATATATATATATATATATATATATACAGCAGAACTTCGTTATTACGTACTTAGCGGGTCTGCAAAGTCGAGTACGTTATATCCGAAGTACGTTGTATCCATTGTCATCCAATAAGTTACTGTTTCACACGGGGCCGTACACTACGAACCGTCTTAACCGAATACGCGTTATAACCGAGTCCGTTGTAACGAAGTTCTACTGTACATATTCTATCTAATTAACTGCAGAGGTCTTTTTCTACAACAAAGCAAGCATTGCCGGTCCGTAGATAAGTAAGAATTGTGCGTGAACGCAGAAAATTAGCAGATATGGTCTCTCTACGGCGTGACGATGTTTTAGAGGAGTTGAAATCTATGACCCAGGTGTGGCCAGGGCCTAATCAGACGTCGGACACGACGCACTATCCCCGGCAGCTGGAGTCCAGATTAAGCGCTAAGATAAAAGCAACACGTGTGTCGGGGCACACACACACACAAACAACTTTAATCATCCACGTTATCACCAAGTCGCATGCCGCTATTCATTACAGCATCTAGTCATTAGTTCCTTGAATGTTTCTAAGCTTCCGACGATGAATGCAGCAGAATTAGACAGATTAGCTGCAGGATGAACCGAATATCTATATATCTGAAAGTCTCGGCATTTCAGAGAAGTGGCGTAAATAAGTACATGTATAGCTCTCAGTAATTTATTATCGCCGCTATATAAGATAATATATTTTTCAGCGCGTGACAAACAATTAGCTCTTAATGAAACTGATTTTATTGTCGTCTGCCAATGAAATCTGACTAGTCGTAGATCTCCTGACTGTGAATGTCTGACTTATTTTCATCGGACGCCTATTGGATCTCACTGTTGCCATGGCGATCAATTGAAAGTCACGACTGCGTCGATGATATAATATTTAGAGAAAATGAGAATTTTAGCGGAAAACAATCCGCGGCGTGTGAGGAGGTCTGAAGAGAGATTCGTGCATCAGATGCTAATAAAGCACAAAATAAACACACACACATACACACACAAACACACACACAACACACACACACACACACATATATATATATATATCACATCACACATGTCACTGTGTTGAGTTAATGACATTTCTTCAGCTTCCTGATAAATCAATACATCAATATATATATATATATATACATATATATATGTGTGTATATATATATATATATATATATATATATACGTGTGTGAGTGTGTGTGTGTATGTGAGAAATGGAGAGGGAGAGAGAGATGATTTGCCAACTATGTAGGCTTCCTATATATGTCGCTGTGTTGAGTTAATGAAGTTTCTTCAACTTCCTGACACATCATTAATTGTTATTGCCGTAGTCTAAAATTTAGTATCAAAACCTCGTCCAGGAGTCATCTAAACTTGAACCCGGCAACATTCACCATGCAGGGGGGAATTGAGGCAACAGTTCAAGATGTCAGCCGAGTGATTGTGTGATTTTTCCGATTTTCCATTATAGAAGATGCGAATTTTGCTTCTTGCAAACGCATTCGGACAAGAAAGAGACGGAGGCTTCGAATAGATAACCATTTATCCGAACACTTTTAAAAACCAAATTTGTCGAATTTTTGACGTTCAAATGCAAACCAAGTGCAGAATATCTGTGATAGATCACAGAGTGGCAATCCAGTCTATATAAACATCTTGCACTTATTAAATAGATATTCAATAGATTTGTAAAAAAAGTCGACGGTATTTCATTGTCTCTACATTTTTGACAACGATAAAAACTCGATGCATACATTTCAGTGGCGTAGCCAGGATTCCAGAAGAGGGGCACGAATAGGAGTCTGGACCCTCGTGGCTACGCCAATGATAAATGTATAATAATCCTCCTATTTGATGTGTTTCCGTTTAGTTCAGTGGCGTAGCAAAGGGGTTTAGGGGTTAACCCCCTGGCTGTTCTCAGTGTAGTCAAGAGGGTTGGGGGAGTTAAACCCCTCCTTGGCTATTCGACCAAATTTTGTTTGTTTGTAGGCGCTCATATACCGATATAATTCAGTTATTGAGGCAGTATAATAGTTGACGACCTTTGTTTGGTTGCGGCAGAATTGGAAACCAAAACCCCCCCTTCGGAAAATCCTGGCTACGCCACTGGTTTAGTTTGTACAACATTCAACTCGTTCGGGTTTCAAAATTAATTTTACTTGAGTAGGCATTTACAAAATCTCTTCAATTCAGATCTCAGTAATCACTTGGATATTCGTTAATTCAACTCCAATCCATTCAGCAAAAGGAAACCGTTCAATTAATTAATTAATTAATTAATTAATTAATTAATTGTCTTCGCTGATTTGTAGAGAGAAGATCGCAGCGGACTCGGGTAGTAAGTAATCTCGGAAATGGGAGGAACTTTCGAATAGACGTCGCCTGTCTGTTTTACCAATGCTGCTCATTTGCAATCGTCGCCGCGCGAGAATGTCGCAGAGTTGAACGCCGAGCGCCAACCGCCTCGCTTTTCGCGATACATTTCCCTTTGTGCGATCTACTTTCCATCATCGAACAATCAACCCCCCCCCGGATAAAAATTCAATTTCCAGATTTCCGTTTTCAGATCCAGCTCGTACTGCAAGAGAAAAATAACAATTTACGGCCGTGCGCAATATTTGCGAAACTTTTTATTTTAATCAAACACGGAATTCTCTCCGCAAACTCTCTAAATTAAACCACGCCCTCTTCTTCGTAACCCTCCCTCCGTTCCTCTCTCCCTGGTCCCCACCTCTTTCTCTTCTGTATTCTGTTCCAGTTCAGAGGAAGGAAGACTCGTACTTCTGAGAGAGAGAGAGAGAGAGAGAGAGAGAGAGAGAGAGAGAGAGAGAGAGAGAGAGAGATACAGTAGAATTGCGACATCTGTTGTTGAATTCCAGCGCAGTGTCTCTCCGCTCCACGACAGTTTGTTACCCGGAGTAGAATGATTGTTTCGAGACGAAAACGGTTAGCTTATACTCGGGCAGCAATATCTTGTTCCCTGTTTGCGGCATTTGTTAGACGCCTAAGGACATTTTCGAACGTTATACGGCGTTGATTTGTTTGAAGTGAGGGGGGATTGAAACGCACCTTTAAAACACACGCACAAGACCGTTACGTGCTTCCAATCAGCTTGTAAACGCCAATTTTGTACTGAACGCCACAAAGTTTGATTGATTCCGGAGGTTGACAGTGGATCGACAAAATTCAATCGGTCACTTCTCCTGTCATCCACAACAGAGCTTCTCAGATGATAATGACGACGACGACGACGACGATGATGATGATGATGATGATGATGGATTCGATGATGATGATAATGATGATGATGATGATGATGATGATGATGATCCGTTCGTTGATCTTATGATGCTGATGATGAAATGGGCCGACGATGATGATGATGATGATGATGACAACAGAGGTTCGTTGATCTTTACCAAGGGGTAAATTTTTACCCGGCCCCGGCGAAAAGCAAAGGGCCCGCGCTAACCAGGAAAAAATGTGACGAACTTTTTTTTGCTTGTCAGCAATTAATAATTAATATGCGGATAACCTTTTCTTTGCTCGTCAAGATTTTTTTGAAGTTCCCAATATTTGTCCCTCCGGCCCGTATTTTCTCTAGACGGCCCTGGCAACGAATGGATGTTCGACCATACACAATTGCCCTACACGTCTAGATTCAGTGAGACGTCAAACCTAACTAGTGCATGAGACGTTCTGTATGGGCATAAGGGTATTTTTACTTTAGACACGATAAAGATGGTTATTTTGGACGTAGTTCAACCATGCTCCTTAGTTTCAGTTGCGTTTACTGAAGTAAATCGCTGCTTTTTTCATTTCCTTGGATGTGGGAGCGAATTTGGTTCACTGCAAAATGATTTTGTTGGAATTGCAATATTACTGGACAGGCGGATGGTATAGGAAAGGTTCAATGTATTGGAGGACAGACTATTAAGAATTCTAGAAAAACTGAACAGAATGTCGCGATAAACGACGGAAATAAAAAAATGTGTTATAACGCGAAAATAAATCAAGGCTCTCGTGACAACTGAACTGAAAAAAACTTAATGAAAAATGCGCTGAATTTGCAGCACTGCCATCACTGGCTCCATTCGCGACGTAAATTTAATAGAGGAAAAATAATATCAAGAATTAAATTGGCATTTTCCAATCCATATCATGTCCTGTCGTGAGACAGCTGGCTGCAACGTTGAGCCATAATTAATTTTCCGATGTTTTCTTTCTTTAGCTGCCTCTATTGGTGGTGTGCCTTTCACGTTGGTCCATTTTATATTGTTATCTATTATCCAGATGGTTCTGGGTCTGTCTTGCCTCCTGGTTTTCCCCCCCTGTAAACCCGTTATTACTGAGTTTTCAATAGAGTCCCATATTATTTTCCCAGTGATATGTCAGAAATATTTCATTTTTCTTTATTTGATAAGTGTCGAAAATTCTTGGTCTACTCCGGCGATTTTGCACAGTGTCTCGTTCCAGTCCACTTATGCGAAATCCGAATTCACAAACCGAAAGGCCGACGCATTATATGTGAAAAGTCAGTTCATGAGGTTACACAGACGAAAGGAAATCTAACAGAAAATTGAATGACGAATATTGCAAATTAATTGCCTGCTATTGTGATCCAGTAGAACAGAGAATTGGACCTTTGCTAAACTGTTATATTTCTTCCCTAATAATTATTATAATGGCAATCGCTCTGGTGGACAAAGGTTGTTCATCGATCAGTGGCGTAGCCAACCAAAGGAGAGCTTGGGGTTAAACCCCCACTTGGATGGTACGTTGAGTGGATGGTACGTTGAGGACCTTTTTTTTTGCTTGTCAAGATTTTTTCAAAGTTGGTCACGACCAAGACCACCCACCCCTTGTGGAAATCCTGGCTACGCCACTGCCATCGATCGTTGATGGACCTAAAGCAAATCGATCCGCAAAAATAACAAATTCCAAAGACCAATCAGAACAGAACAGATTGGAGGAAAAGCGAAGAGATAATAATGCAATGATCTTCGTCATGAAATGAACGGATGCGTATCTTCCACCGGATACAGGATCCAGTTTTTTGGAGGGTCAACATTTTCCGGATCTGGATCCGAAGCGATTATTACCGCACAAAGGATAATCACTTAATGCTCACTATACTCAGATTACATAATCATCACTCATCATCATCATACTCAAAGCTGAAGTTACCAGTTACCAGTTCTGTCTTCAGCAATAATGCTCTCTATACTCAGTTTACAGTAGACCATATATGCAGCCTCAACTAATTCTTTGTGTTACGTAGTTTCGGTTAAATTTAAATTTTTTTCGGTACCTCTTCATTTGTTATTCGTTCGTTAACTTTTCAAAGGCCTGTATTTTATTTTTTCAACTGCTTTGTTAGAGTTAGGAGAATTGTTCTTCATTAAAACATAAAATGCGACAATAATATTCGTATTCGGTAATTTCGTGACGCAAATTTTTGCCGTTAAGCCGGTTCTTCATTAAAACATAAAATACGACGCTATATTCGGCCGGACGCAAATTTGCCGTCCGGAGCGATTTCCGGTCATTCCCTAATGTTGGTCTCGATTAGGTCGTGGTGAATCGATATATTAACTTTGGATTTTTTACTTCATTCTCTGCAATCTGTTCGAATAATGAGTCAGTTGCTATCGTCCTCTATCTATCTATCTATCTATCTATCTATCTATCTATCTGTCTGTCTGTCTGTCTGTCTGTCTGTCTGTCTGTCTGTCTGTCTGTCTGTTTATCTGTCTGTCTGTCTGTCTGTCTGTCTGTCTATCTATCTATCTTTTCCAATAGACTTGGTGTTCGTAGTAATCGCTCTCGTGCGTGCTGTGTCTTCTGAGAAGCGACAACATAAGACCCGTTCATGCCGCGAGCGCTCCGTTTGACGACAGGAGACGCGAATTGCCCACCACGAACGAGGCATCTACAAAATGATGGATGGTCGCGGGGCCGAGAAGATGACACGGGCGAGACGCCTAAGGGGAACATTAGTATCAGACATGATCGTAGAGACGACGATGCCATCTCGACTTACTTGGACGATTTAATACAGTGTATGCTGCCGGTCGGAAATACAGAATGGGCGTATCAACTGCTCAACTCAAAATTAATAGCGTAGAAACTGGGACAACCTTTCATACGAGCTTGATGTATGGGATTCTCTCGACGCTGAGGACACGATGAAACGCTCGCTGTCTGCAGATAGCAAAGAAAGACAGAACGCGATATTAGATAATACTGTACGTACTCTTGCAGTTCTAATGAACAACATAGTGCTATAGTTTTGTGTGCCTGTACTGTGATTTCACTACCTTTACACTTTTCACTTTTCACTTTGCATTACCTGTTTTATTGCGCCACCCTTCACACAGGCAGCGAAAATTTGCATATTCACGACTATCATCTGATATAATTGAACCTTATTATTATTATTAGTAGTAGTAGTAGTAGTAGTAGTAGTAGTAGTAGTAGTAGTAGTAGTAGTAGTAGTAGTAGTAGTAGTAGTAGTAGTAGTAGTAGTAGTAGTAGTAGTAGTAGTAGTAGTAGTAGTAGTAGTAGTAGTAGTAGTAGTTGTAGTATATCTGACTCTGTCTTTTCTATTTCGTAAAGATTCCACAGACGACGCCAACGGCGTACAGGGTGGCGTTCCGGAACGACCCGGCCGCACATTTGTCCGTCACCTTGCTGCAGATGCAGCGTGTGGCTATGTGGACGCTCTGGTCGCAGTCCTGTCCGACGTAGACCTGCGCGATCACCCGGAACCGACCGGCGTCCCTCAGCACCTCCTTGGCTCTTTCGCGAAGGATGTCCGACAGTTCGTGCGCCAGGCGACAGCAGACGTCCGATCGGTAGCGCTGATCGCGAAGGTGGAATTCCAGTATGTCCTTGATCATCGTCTCCAGCTTGACCGCCAGGCCTGATTTTTCTCTATCGTCGTCCGTGTCGTGGAGTTCCGAGTCGGAAACTGTGTTGACGGGTGTGGAATCTTCCATATTTTTTGACGTTCCGGGAAATTGATTCTTTAACTAGAAACGAGACATCGGACACAAAAATAGGTTCCTACATCGACTCCTGGAAGTCTTCAAGGGGAAACAGCAATGCCCGTTGACCAGTGTAATGTAAATTTTTGTGAATTTATTTAGCGTCCGTGGAGCTGGATTTTTGCGAATGACTACGTGTGAACGTTCCTCGAATTCGTCGTATTTTGAAAGTTTCGGAAACTAGATCAGATGCGAACATACTGTAAAACAAATCTAGGCAAGAAAATAGAAAATACTCGAAGCTTCAAACTGACCTCGGAGTTGGTTTGGTGGTTATATGCCAGATCATGTTTTAACGTGCAGTGATACAGAAAATGTGCAGTGATAAAATGAAAACGTGCAATGGTAAAATGCAAGTTTCTGTGCTTTGTGCAGTGAACAATTTCCGGACGACCTTTTTTGCTTGTTTTTCGCGCGGATGTCCGCAAATTTTCTGAGTTTAGTGCAGTGATAAATTTTTCTTAAAACAGACCCTGCTATATGCCGCTCAAAATTAAAACATGTTCATGTCTGTCTTGATGATGCTCCTTTTCCTGAAACCCTGACTGCACATGGCCTCAGAAAATAAAAGTGGATGTGGATTACAGTAATAAGAGGCTGTTAAATCTCCAATGTTTGGAGTTATGGAGGGTGCCAATAGAAAAGAAAATGAATGCTGCGGTTATTTTGAAGAATGGCGTGGAACAGTGGTTCTCAAACTGGGGTCCGGGGTGGTCCCATGGGAGACCGCCAAGCCGTTTCAGGAGGGCCGTAAATGGATTAGGCTACTTTCTCAAGATATCTCACCAACACAAAACACACTGCATGGCTCTAAGAGTGCTGACTCCATTTGAATTTAAATCTGATGACAACGATTTGCAATTTCCTGATCAAATAATTTACTTACAAAACAAGATGCCTAGGCTATGTTAATTACAGTTAATTTAAAATTCAGATTTTATAAGGTCCGCTATAGCCATCAAACAATTTTCTAAGGGACCGCCACGCAAGAAATCCTCAAAAGTCTGAGAACCGCATGGTACGGAAGCAGTGTACAGGATCTGAGTCACAGAGCAGTGAACAGGAAAGAATAGCAAAAAACCTGTAGAGATGGCATTCTGCAACAACGGGGCGTTGAGTCCACGGTTAATGATGATGATGAATGATATCAGAGCATAGGTCATGTAGGAAATCGGTATTTTTCACCTGTTCTGTGTACAGAATTCGAGTGATAAATTACTTCGGTCTTCTCGAGAATTCAGACTCATTAAATATTAATTGAGGGAGGAATTTATGGCATTGTATACTGCAAATTTTCCATATAATTATCGATGCAAGAAGACAAAGAAGGGGAAAATATGAAGTCATTAGCAACGATAATAGAGGACAAGAGGGCAAAGAAGGAGATTACATAGCAGGACCATAATGGGCGAAACATAGTGGTTCTCACACAGGGCAGACCCTACTGAACCACTCTAAACTGTATTGTTATTATTATATTATTATTGTCGGGGCCAATTACTTGTAATTCGGATGCAGGATTCGTTAGAACAGAAATAGTTCTGTATGTTTTCCAGCACAAAGGATGGAACAAGGCGAACTGGTCAAAACTATACACTAACATTCATCAACCCGGCTTTAAAAGACATAAAGGATATCTCGCTTTTACCCTCGACACCCTCTCAACAACTCCATCTCTGCTACTGAGAACTTATAAAGATCAGGAGGTTTCAATTGATATAATCATCAGTCATTTCATACAGTTCTTAATGTGGTAATTATAACAAAACTCAGTATATTAAGATATTTGAAAAATTACTGAATGACGCGATAGGACAGCGTAAATCTACCTGACCCTATTGTTTAAACTCACGGTTAGGCCAACGCTAGAAACCTATTAGATAATTAGTTTAGTTAGTTAGTTAGAGGCTGATTTATTTAGCGCTATTGTTCTAGCAGGCTAGGCTATTGGTGAAAGGCATTTGATTAAGTACTATATCAGCGTGCAGTAGGTATGATAGGTACAAGAAGCCAATAAGCTATGGGAATACAGGCATGTTGAAACCTGTAGACAATGCTTTTAAATAGTACTGCAATTATGAACGACCATTGGAAAAATTAATATCAGTTAAAGATTCAAATCAGACGAAACAATTAAAAATTTAACCTGATATAAAAATTTCGTCGCATTATCGAAATAGCGTTCTCGTAGTTGTCTGCGCAAAGCAGTCTTGTAGGTTTCGGTCCATTCTCTTTAGAACTGCCATCGGCAAATAATCCCCTCTCTCTCTCTCTTCTCTCTCTCTCTCTCTTTCTCTCTCTCTCTCTCTTTAGGTCGCCTGCCTTGTGCCATGTTTTGCTCGCCGTTTTAGCGTTTGCCCAGTGGAATGCGCTGTGACGGGACTGTATTTCTACGGGCAGAAATATCGCGCCAGAAATTGTTTGGTGAAATGGCCGGCGACGTGCTATGCCACGCACGTACGAGACTCACGCGTGATTATATGCCACACCTGAGCAAGGAGAGAGAGAGAATGAGAGAGAGAGAGAGAGAGAGAGAGAGAGAGAGAGAGAGAGGGAATGAGACAGAGACAGAGACAGGGAGACAGAGACAGAGAGAGAGAGAGAGAGTGAGAGAGAGAGAGAATGAGAGAGACAGACAGACAGACAGACAGACAGACAGAGAGAGAGAGAGAGAGTGAGAGAGAGAGAGAGAGAGAGAGAGAGAGAGAGAGAGAGAGTTGCACTTCCAGATGCATGAGCAGACCAAGGCATGAAGACTTGGGTGACAGTTTGTGACTTATGCTCAAAATGCTGAATTGAGAAGGGCTAAGGCGTAGCATTTTCTCCGATCAGCCGAATGATTCACTTTCCCAAAAGGTCGACTTTTTAAAACGTGCAGCGGCGGTCAATAAGTGTCTACAACCTCTGGGAATCGGAAGGCCTAAGACAAAGCATTTTCGTCCAGTTGTTGTGGGTCGTCCCAGGCCAGTGAGGTAACTCCTTGGTTCTCTTGATAAGTCTGACTTTGCCTGAACGAAAAGACAGTAGCAGTGGAGAAACAATAAATGGATTCAAACAGTTATCTAGAACAAATGAGTTATTAAATGTTAAGAATAATGATTGTGACTCTCAAACAGGCAAATGCCTCCTAAAACACTTGGATCTCGTTACAACAACTACTGCTGGGCATTACTACTACTACTACTACTACTACTACTACTGCTTCTATACTTGCCCTGCTGCCTACTGCTGCTGCTGCTCGCTGCCCTGTCTACTACTGCTGCTGCTACTACTACTACTACTACTACTACTACTACTACTACTACTACTACTACTACTACTACTACTACTACTACTACTTATTATTATTATTATTATTATTATTATTATTATTATTATTATTATTATTATTATTATTACTTTATGACATCCGCTGGTGTCTGAAAGTAGTCCTTTCAGAAAAGAGCATGGAAAGTACAACATGAAGCCAATATAGAAATACGGAAACCGATTTGTCTTTTTAGAGACATGTCGGACATTCCTGCATTCTCTTCGATTTGATCTTCATACTGTTTAGCATTAAAAGTTCCGTTTTGCCTAGATTACCAACAGCTTCAACAAATTCCGAATGATTCTCGCTCGGGGCGAAGCTACTCTTGTTGCCGAATTCGAAGAAGGAAAGACATCGTGCCCTTTTCTACGTCTGCATTGATTTTCACGTAGAAATACACGACACCTGAATAATAATAATAATAATAATAATAATAATAATAATAATAATAATAAGATTACTTTAATGTTAAATGTTTAAAAAACCTAGTACTGGTGTAGCCACGGGGAGCCTGTCCCCCGATCCGGACCTGGCCGGTCGTGGAATTTGTACACAACTGTTGAGTATTTTTAGGGGGAAGTAAGTGGTATGACAAAGAAGGAAACAGGTACAAAGAAGGAAACAGGTACAAAGAAGGAAACAGGTACAAAGAAGGAAACAGGTACAAAGAAGGAAACAGGTACAAAGCACAGGTCGGAGATTGAAACGATGACGTTTTAAGCTTGTCAATACTCACCTCGACACCTGAAAATGTCGACATGTCTCGCCAGTGGCGTAACCAAGAGAGGTTCGGGGGTTAAACCCCCTTGGCTGGCCGACCAATAAATTTTTAATTGCGTATTATTATTCTGTGGGTGGAGGGGCGCCAAAATCGGGTTTAAGGTAGCCAATAAGAAACAAGAAGCAAATATGATATATTGTTGTACAGTTGTACAGGGGCTGTCCGTGCACTCATGTTATTATGGCTATATTATAACTCACTTAAAAAAGGATAATACTAATTGATGACCTTTTTGCTTGGCAGGATTTTATTTTAGAAGTCGTCGGGAATGGTTGATCGTAACCCCCTTCGGAAAATCCTGGCTACGCCACTGCAAATCCATAGCAAAGACCGTGCACTTCGAATGCATAAGAGAGCGTCTTTGCATATCGTTACTTTATAACCTTACTTTGGCTTGTCTCGTCTTGTCAACATCCATGGTTACCACAAACAGGAAGAAACTAGACTGCCGTGGCCATTAATACTTTGCTCCGGATGTATAGAATATAGGCTAACTGCCTGTTTGTAGACCGGGTGTATTCTGACAAACTGACCTAAGATTGTCATTAATAATAATAATAATAATCGTTATAATTATATACGGACTTGCCGTAATAACATCAATTGCATTTCAAGAGTATCAGTCGATAGCATACTTCAAATCCATCCGCTAAAGATTAGCAATCCTATCCTGCTACGCTACTTCGAGGCAACTGAATGTTATTAAATGAATTAATTAATTAATTGCTGATAAGCAGTGTGCACTAATATAGTCATTATCAGCCGAGGAGGATTAGACCTATACTTTGTTTTAAATGCGTGTCATATTGAAAACAAATCCAGCGCAAATTCGCTTTCAACTCCTCCGCTCAGCTGTCGAAGAAGCGATTACCCGCAAAAAAGTCGCATTGCGTCCAATTGAGTGTCGATACCTTCTGAGTTTTTTTCTCCACGAACAGATTTTGTCTAAAAAATTGAAGAAGTTCGTTATCTGCCTAAAGTAGGCGCATTATCAAATATTACAAAGCGTAAGACAGGTGTGTTGCCTGCTGATATGGGGGGGGTAGCTCTATAATCAAGAGCGTTACACAAGTGTGAGTAAAAAGGTAGTCCCAAACTCGAAGGAGTGTAGGGCTTCCGGCGCTGATATCCGTGTACTAGGCAACAGTGTTTTATTCAGGCATGTTAGGAGGGGGGAGATCCCCCTCCCAAAAAAAACCTCAAAATCACCCCCAAAAAAAAAAAAATTTTTTCACCACTCACACAAATTTTGCATTGAACTGTGCCTTTTCCCCTCCAACCAAGTCGATCCCCCCCGAAAGCCTCAAATTCCCCTCCTCGAAATTCCTGGAGTCTGGATAAAACACTGCTAGGCAAACAGCGACTCTGGTGGCTTACGCAATTAATCTACACGTATAGTAGTTTGCTATTGCTTTTTCTGGACCCGCGTTTTACCTTCGCAGCTTAACGCTGCTACCAATTTATCGACGTCTAAGCGATGAACGGCTTGACTGGCCACCGGCACCACGACTAGACCAACGAGTGGTCACCCATCCATGTACTAACCGCGCTCGACGTTGCGTTAACTTCGGTGTTCTCACGGAAACGGGTCGCACAACGCCAAGCGGGCCGAGTGTAAGCAGATAGTGTCAAAGAATTATGCAGAATTATAAATCTGTGGCAGAATTGTTGTGATAGAATTTCTTGATAAGTGCAGTCGTTGAAATTTGATCTTTGCTTGTTGAACGTTTATCGAGTAAACACTCGACATATAGTACAGTAGGTAGGTAGGTTGGTAGCTCAAAGCCCAAGGCGTATACTGTTAAAAGATAGGCGCTATCGGTATAAGCAGGACAACTGGGTCACGAAAATACGATCAAGTTCGGATACATCAGATTTAAACAGGCAATAACAGATTCAATTTCAATTATAACGTTTTAAGAACTGAAAAACGAACCGTCGAAGTCTTTTCAAAGTAAGTTTCAGTCGCCGAATGTTCTATTCAGTACATTTTTAATACCACTCATTAGTTAAGTCAATGTATAAATGTTTCTATTCGTTATAAACTAATTATGTATGCTCTGTCTATGAATTTAAAGAGATGAAATACATTTCGGTTTGGCCTCCTTTTCGGTTAAGCGAGTTTTAAGAATTCGGCCGAAGCCGAAGACTGCGAGAGTCCCAAATACCGCATGGACGCTGTAATTACAGATATGTAATAAAGAGTTTAAATATTTCGGGCTTGACGTCATATGCTGTATTCCAGTGTTGTAGTTGTACAATTTGAGCTGGGGGGGGGGGGGGTTGAGGACTGAAATTCAATGATCGACAGAAACTGCATGTACCCGATATGCGATTTTTGGGAGAGTTGCAAAGTTAGCCTGGGGGTGTTCAAACCCTCCCCCGGTAACTCCAACACTGCTGTGTTCTAATCTATTTCATTTTTTAATCTTGATATTTCAGCACTTAGGCTACTGTACACTATTCTCAGGCCCGTCCTTATGTATTGGAAATACAGCACTGTAGTCTACCACCAGAGGTCCCGCACATCTAAGGGACCCCGAGCGCTCCAGCCTTTTATGCTTTAGGACATTTAAAGTTTATTATATATTTTATTATACGCTATTTTTTTACCGTATTCGAGTTTCAATTTATTTATTCACATTTTATTTTACACTCGTAAAGTTTTTAAAAAGTTTTTTCATCTTGTTCAGTGTTCCTGAACGGTAGACAATGAACCAGAGTTAGTCTATCGTAGTCTGCTTCCATGTGTAGACACAAGCTTTGTCACGTTCGTTAGCTATTACTAAGTTTTTGTTTGGTTTTAATTTAATCTTGTCTGTGCGGTTAATTTTACCGGTTACCGTAATATTAACTTGCTTAGGCCTATATAGATTATGCTGCAGATAATATTACAAAACGACAGTTAATATGACCATTGACCACAGATGTTAAAAAACGTTGGGAAAATAATTAAAACCGTTAAAACCCGTAAAAACGTTACAGAATTTTTTTAAACGTTAAAACGTTGAATAAAAAAAACTGTACCGACGTTTATCTGGGCGAGATTAGGGAATGTGTCTTACCCACCCACGGGGAATAAACAATCAAGTCACACTATGCAAAACCAATGTGAAATGAAACAAACAGCAATAATACTGCCATAAATGCTTACTGTATGTTGTAAGTAAAGCTGCATGACCTGCTAATAAGCAATCGACTATACTCTATAGCTAAACAGTAGAAAGCTAAATTAATTAGCTAGTTGTAGTTGGTTTCAGTAAATTGGTTTTTTTATAATAAAAAAAACGTTGAAAAATCTGTGTTTCGCGTCTTATGTTGACCAACCCCTTTATAATAAAAAGTTGACAAAAATGTTTAAAAACGTTAAAAAAACGTAAAAACGTTTATTATAGTCTATCTATGAATATTGAATATGACGGCGTGACTCAGATCAACGTGTGACTGAACATGCTCAGCTTGTTGAGTATCGAGCAGGACCTTCTGAGAGAAGTTGACTCATGACTCGTTTAGTGCATTATCCATGACATTACATTGAAACATGTTCAAACGTCTACTTATCTAACCGTCAGCAGCCAGTCAGCACGTGGAATGTGAATTAATTGACAATAGTTATTCGACATGCAGGCTGACGGCTGTTTCTGAATTGTGAGTGACTACATGATTGTCGGCTTTGTCGGCCAATTTGTCAGTTATTGATTACAATTGATTTCGATGATTTGCAAAGATGTGTCACAACTCACGAGTGACTGAAGCACTATACCAGGAAATAAATACCAAAACTTTTTCTCAAAATTCATCAACGCCACACATGCATTTTGGTGGGCCGGTGGGGGATGCATCCCCAGGCATCTCCAATGTCGAACCGTCTCTGATCAGTGTTTATTCTAGGCCTGTTTTGGGGGGGGGCGAATTTCCCCCAAGTTTTAAAATTCCCCCTAAAATTGTATATGTTGGCTTGGGGGATGGAAATCCCCCCAAAAAGCGTGGAGAGACAAATCTTGTCCCCCAAACATTTCAAACTCCCCCCAATGTCAAGGTGGCTAGAATAAACACTGGTCTTTGATTGTGTCCTCTGTCTTCGAGACGCTTGTACAATAATTCCGCTTTATAACGCCATATAACTTCTTCAAATACAAATTCCATTCTTTGGTGGTCTTTGAACCAGATCCCTTCCTGCACTAATGCTCAGTGGCGTAGCCAGCTTATGTAAAGTGGGGTTCTTAACTGGAGGCACTATATATGCAACTGAACACTGAAGTCGCGGCCGACCCCCCACCGCCCACTACCCCTCCTTCAGCAAAAGTCAACGGATTTACATAAATTGCGTTGGTCATCTTATTTAAAGTGGGGTTGTTTGAACAACCCCAAACAACCCCGTGGCGACGCTACTGCTAATGCTGAGCAATTTTCAGCAAAATAAGCAATTTTTCTAAGCTTCGGCTGACTGCAATTTCAGCCATGGGAGTCTAGTTCTTAAACCTTTAGGCCCTATACCAGAAAATAACTGAGTGTTCGGTCGGAGTTGTCTAACGTGATCTATTGGTACTTCGAGCGAAGGAATCATGGATGGCGACTAAGCGAGACGCATGAAGAGATCGCAAAGGTCACCGGTCGGATATCAGGTGGTCCACGATAGACAGCATGGCGCTAGTCCTTCCAATCGACCTGTCGCATAGATGCTCTTCACTTTGGATGATTAATCATCGTTCTGATGATTAATCAGATGATTAATCAGATGATTCTGATGATTAACATCGTTCTGATGTTCACAATGCACTTAGAAAGTGCCGAAGATGTGAAAGGCGGCTATTGGGCATTGTCGCAATAGGCTCGCTTTCTGACAAGACGATATGATATCATAGAATTCTATATAATTCGATAACAACTGATTACATCTTATCGTTTGTTTAATGGCTCTCCTCGATAAAAACATATCGCAACCGGACAAAATGTCATGGGGACAAAATGTCAGCGGATAAAATGTCACGGGCAAAATGTCACGGTTTAGGGTTAGGTTAGAGTTATGGTTACATTTTGTCCGCTGACATTTTGTCCCCGTGACATTTTGTCCGTGACATTTTGTTCGCTGACATTTTGCCCTAGCAGCAAACATCTCCTTCATCGCCAAACATGATATTGTCTAGTGTTTTATGCAGGCTGATAGGAGGGGAAATCCCTCCCCCGCCCAAAAATATACCTCAAAAATCCTTCCCAAAATCCCAGCACTGACGCAAATATTTGCATTGAATTTATAAAATATAATGTTCAGAATTGACAATGTATAAAAGCCATTTTAGCCTGGTTGTACAAGTCACAGTGCAAAATCGAATTTTCTATTGCTGGAAGCGAATTTGTCGATGACATTGTCTATGGATGTGTCCATATCTTTGTGGATATGTTACAGTCAAAGTGTGAAATAAGGCAATGTTGACATTGCCTGAAACTTTTAGGAAATGTCGACATAAACCGTTTCACTCGGGCACTGTCGACATTGACTGAAATGTTTAGGCATTGTTTAACAATGCCTGAAATTTGCCCAATTTTTATACACACATTTCCTGAAATTTTTATCTGTGATGGAATAGCATAATAAGCTTAACTTGGACTTAAGAAGATATGAGGCTTCGCTGTCAGGGCCATATTAAGGCTGAGGGAGCTGTTCGCTGTATCCCTATAGCTGTGAATAACTGCGGGAAGTCTTTTTCAAGGTGTCGCCTGTCACAGTTCAACGTCATTTTCAGTTCCGGTTGCTGAAACGTCTGTGACTGCTTCTACATCAGCTGCAACCACTGAAACAGCTTATGCTTATTCACCTGCTGTGGATGATACCACAGCCAGTCACAGTACAGCTTCATCGCGAGCTACAACGGTTGAAGAACAGGTGGGAACCAATAGTAACCAGCAAGCATCAGATATCATAGATCACCTGCATGACAGTATACAGTCTCATCGCAAGAGGGCTCGAGAAGGTTTAGTGAAGCAAGCTAAACGAATGGTTTTGCGTAGTAGAATAGAATTTGCAGCTGGAAATCCTGGTGACAATGTTACCGTCCCTGTTCCATTAGTTGATCGAGGACGTGGCGACCCTCGTAATATCATGGGTGTCATTCTTGATCGTAACTGCAACGACATGTATCGTATAGCTGTTAGAGCTGGTGTTCTACAAGGCCGGTATGCACGAAATCAATTTGATTTGTGCACCCAGATACTGCTAAATGAATATGATGTCATTGCACACAGCGAGATTTCATTGAGGGCTGCTGTTCAGTACGAATCAAAGAGTGGCGGTCAAGGTTTTGCAAAATGCAATTGTAAGGGTTCAAAAAAGTGTGAAACAAATCGTTGTAGATGTTTCAAAGCTAAACTGAAATGCAATAGTCGTTGCCATTCAAGTTTAAGTTGCTGCAATAAGAACTGTTAAATTTTAGCCCGTTTTATATGACTGCTTTTCCTTTATTGCATTAGAACCTTATAAAGTTTTAGTTGACTTCATTAATGTTGTAGAACTGTTTTATATGACGGCTTTTTCTTTATTGCATTAGAACCTTATAAAGTTTTTTGGAATTCATTCCTTTATTGCATTTGAATTTTTCAGTTGTGTATAACTTTTTTCTATTACTGCCTGTTTTTTATTTCATTTGAACCTATTAAAGTTTTTGGCACTTATTAAGGTTTCAGAACTGTTTTATGTTACTTATTATGCTATTCCATCACAGATAAAGATTTCAGGAAATGTGTGTATAAAATTTGAGCAAATTTCAGGCATTGTTAAACAATGCCTAAACATTTCAGTCAATGTCGACAGTGCCCGAGTGAAACGGCTTATGTCGACATTTCCTAAAAGTTTCAGGCAATGTCAACATTGCCTGATTTCACACTTTGACTGTAACAGATATACATCAAGGCTAATCCGTTTAGGCGATCATCTTCCATTGAAGACGCATTTTTGGTGGACCGGTGGCGGGGGTTGCATCCCCAGTCATCCCCAACGTGGAACCGCCCCTGGTGAAGGGAAAAGACATTGCTCACTGGTTTCCGTCTACATAAGAAACAACTAACATTCACCATCTGCCATTACCACACTGAAAGACATCGTATATCTTAAAAGACACCGTGCGATTGCGTTGATGCCTCGTCGAACGCCAAATCTATTTCAAATGTAGATTAAGCGCCTGGGAAAAAGCCGCTACGGTCAGTGGCGGTTCCAGGAGTTCTTGGTGGAGGGGGATGAAATTAATTCATAGGCAGTTGGTGGAGGAGTGAAAACAGAAGGAAAAAATCAACAAACTTTGTCGAAAAATGGCTGACAAAAGGAATTTGGCCCTAATTTTACTATACTTTTATTTACCGAAAAAATAGGTTGACAAGCAAAAAAAGGTCATCCGCAGTTTTTCCCCGTAGTTTTACTAGACTTTTGCGCTCAAAAATTGGTTTAACCGCCACTGGTTACGCGGTGTACCACGGTATCTGCTTTCGAAAGCGCTATATAGAGTTACGAGATATTACTTACTTACTTACTCTCTTTTCTGGTTAACTATACAGGTTGCCATGGATAAGAGAGGATCAACGAGTTACGTCATCCAGAAACTCGGCGACCTGGTCGAGTGCTCGATCTGCATCGGAATGCTGACGAAGCCGAAGACCCTCCAGCCGTGCATGCACAGCTTCTGTCTGGCGTGTCTCGAGACGTACGCCAAGGGCAGACAGCCGGGCGATACGGTGTCCTGCCCCGTCTGCCGGGTCTCGACCACCGTCCCGCCCGGCGGATTCCGGTCGCTGCCCGGGAACCATCTGATGGAGAACGTACTCGAGCTGCACCGCATCAGCCAGCCGGAGAGGCGGCAGACGCCGTGCGACAACTGCACCAAAGGGTCGCTGTCGGGGTCGTCTGCGATGGGCGAGGGCGGCGGTGCCAACGGCGGAGGATATCGGGTCGACATGTATTGCGTCGACTGTCGCCTGAAGCTGTGCACCAGGTGTGTCGAGGCGCACAAGAGGCTGAAGATCATGTCCAATCACAAGGTGGTCAATCTCGAAACGGAAATGTCGAACTATCGGTAGGTATACTAAAGCTAGACAGCGACGTACCTATAGGGACCATCCACAAATGACTGAACGTACTTGGGGAGGGGGGTTTCAAACATTTGTGACGATGTGTGACGAGGGTTGATTTCTAGAGATGTGACGTCACATAATGCAAGTTTTAGGTGGCGACCTTTTATTTGCTTGTTGAGATTTTTTGAAAAGACGAGAAGAGGAGGTTAACGCTTTGTGACGTCATATTTGAGGTGTCTAACTTTTTGTGACGACGTGTGACGAAGGGGTTCAAAAAATGACAAAATTGTGTTACGTCATTTATGGATGGTCCCTAGGGTAGCTAGACAGATGCCGTGGGTGCCACTTGAAGGGGCTACCTAAAATCTCTGTAATCTTGCTCTACTCATAAAGAGCAGAAACTGAGAAAACTGACTCTGATCACGTGATCATAGACAAGTTTGCATCAGTAAAAGCAAGAAAAGTCGTAGTTTTAATCTTGTGTCAATAAAATGGCATGATTTGATAATTAAAGATTTGTTGACCTGTTAATTTAATTTTACGACCCACACTCTTGGATGCAAGATACCCTTGGTACGCCATGTCGGTAGGACTCAAACCTCGTCATTTTTGTACAATCTGAGGGCTCTGAGTTCGAATCTTATCCTAATCACTGGATCACTTGCGGAAAAATTACATGTGAAGAGAATACCGTGTTCATGCATGGAATCCATTCTTGAGAAAAAAATATAGAGCTTTAAGAAAAGTGCAAAGACGAGCAACAATGGATGCCATAATTTAAGCTACGAAAAAAGACTTTAAGATTGTGGGTTGATTGACAACATCAGAAAGAAGAAAAGAGAGAGAATTTGATTGAGACTTATACAAACAGTGGCGTCGCGTATTGGAAGCCAGGGGATGCCCGTGCACAGGGGCGTCTACACCATATAAGCCTTGGAGCAAATGCTCCAACGAAAAAAAAAGGGGAAGGAATTTTTGATTTATGGGGGGGAAAGGGAAATTTTTTGAAAGAACTTTCGAGGGAAAATTACGCCGTTGTGGTTCATAATCTGCCGATTACAAATTATCATCTCTATGACGTTGAAGTTGATGTATGATAAGATATGACGTCGTCATAGACTCATAGTCATCATATGACGTCATCGTCATTTACAGTAAACAGCGTGTGTAGCATACAGTAGCAATGCCAATTTTACAATAATACAGAAATAGCACGAGTGACTTTGATCATGAAGCAGAGCCGTTTAGATGACAAATTTGCGCATCTAACTCACTTGCTTGTCGACAGAAACAGACGTGTTGTGTATGTGTCTATCAAATGTTTGAAGTATCTGGCTTCTGAAATGAGCGCCATTCGTGGTCACGAGTCACACGATGGTAAGTTTCTGCACCTGTTTCGCGAATTTGCAGAGTTTGATGCGTCTGCCGCAGCATACCTAGAGACCCTATCTGGTTTACAGTCACGCGAATACTCAAGAAGCCAGAGATTAACTTGCTGAGTCCTCTGAATATTCGACGTTTACTGATTACAATGAGAGACATGGTAGTAAACAGAATTGTTGCCAATGTGAGGAAAAGTGGTCTGTGTTCTCTCATTAGTGACGGTACGCAGGATGAATCAAAGCTAGAAGCACAATGCATTATACTGCGATACCTTGAAGATACACCTGCAGGAGTGATGCCAG
The DNA here is from genome assembly GCA_018105865.1 of Metaphire vulgaris. Taxonomy (NCBI): domain Eukaryota; kingdom Metazoa; phylum Annelida; class Clitellata; order Crassiclitellata; family Megascolecidae; genus Metaphire; species Metaphire vulgaris. The sequence goes on from CM030862.1 coordinate 1,546,600, forward strand.
TAGAAAGACTGATAGACATATTCACAACAGGGGATACGTCGGGTCAAGTGCTGTCTGAAAGAATTCTCTGTATCCTGCAAGAAAAGCATGTGTCGCTACAATGGTTAATAGGCCAAAGCTATGATGGAGCGGGGAATGTCAGAGGTAAATATACTGGACTGAAAACTTTAGTTCTTGAAAAAGCACCAAAAAGCCATGTATGTATGGTGTAGCGCACATCGGCTTAACTTGGTTGTAGAAGCTGTTTTGAAATGTTGTCCTGATATATGTAATGCCTTGGGCGTATTGCAAGAGTTGTACGTATTTTTCACAGGCCACAAAAGACATTCTGTGCTCGTTGAGATGCAGTCGATTGCAAGTCATGCTCACACACTTAAACGTGTTTCAGACACAACAAGATCATGGAGATCAGCTGAAGATGGAGTGAACACTTTAATTGACTGCTTTGCTTTTATTATTGGGGCACTTGAAAAGTTGGCATCCACAAGCCAAGATACAGCAACAACAACTACTTCCACTGGCTTGCTATGCAAATTGCAGGATGCCCGATGCATTATGTCAGTTATGTTTCTGCAGCATGTTTTTCGTGTAACTGGGCCTGTGTCTAGACTGCTGCAAGGGACTGCTGCAGATTTGTCAATCGTCGTGACTCTGATAGGTGACTGTATTCAGACTCTGACAACTCTTCGACGCGATGTTGATCAATTCTACTTAACCATTAAACAGGAAGTGACAGACTTTTGCAATGAACATCAAATTTACCCACAGCTGCGAAGCGAGACGAATTAGAAAAAGAAACGAATGGCTGGTGAACAGGCTGATGATGAAAGCATAGCTGACCGAGAACAAGCTTATAAAACTGAAGTCATCATTCGCAGTCTCGATGTTATCTTACAGCAACTGAATGATCGTTTCAGCAGCGAGAATGTTGACTTTCTTCGAGAAATGAAGTTTTTTACACCAGCAAATCTGTTGTCATCGCCCGAGGTTACCGCAACTGACATTCAGCATCTATGCAAGTTCTATCATGTGGATTCCAGTGCAGTAGCAGCCGAATTAAATGCCTTTGCACCTGTTTACAAGTCGTTGTCACATCTCATTGATGTATCTGATGTTTCCACGGCATGTGACAGGAATGTTAAAGCAGCAGATGGTTTAGCGACAGCGCCAGCGCCAGAGGTGAGTGTTGGCGAATCTGAAACGAGAATGACGGAGCACTGCACCAAACGATGGGAAGACCACACATTCTTGAAACCTTTAAGAGCGTTGCTGGAGTTATCATCGTTCACAGAACTGCAATACTTGGTGAAGATTCTGGCCATAGTTGCTGTTACAAGCTGCAGTGCAGAACGCATCATGAGCAGAGTAAAGATCATTAAAAATCGACTGCGCAGCACAATGTCTGATGATTGGTTCTCAGCGTTGACAATCCTTGCCAGTGAACGTGATATTGTTGACAGCCTGTCGGTTCAAGACATTATTGATAACTTTGCGTTATGCTCAAACAAGCTTCGCACCGCTCTTAGTCGTTGAACATTGCAGTGACTCCAAATAGCCTACTTGTGGTGCGTAGTGGACAGAGACAGCTCAGACAGAAGTAGCCTAAATAGCATTAGGCCATTAGCATGTATTGTACTTTTTCTCTGTTTGTTGGCGAAAATCTCACATAATTGCAAGTTGTAATATGTTTCGTCAACACTTTTTTTCCACCATCATCCCATCATCATGGACTGATATTAAGAAAATAAGCAAAAAAATTACATGGTCTAAGATAAAAATCATGATGTATCAGGTGCTCAATTGTGAATTGTGTGCCAAAAACTCCACTAAAACTCACCTACGAGCATCTGCAACTTCAAAAATTTTTCCGGGGTTATACCATCGGACCCCGTGGCGGGAGGGCCTTAAGCCGCCCTCCGCAATCACCCCTGAGCGCCTTCGGCGCCTGCGGGGGCGCTTCGCGCCCCCCACCTCCGCGGTCCCAGAACGCCTATGTCAGGTTTGGGGGGGAACTTGCTCCAATGAAAAAAGGGGGGATAGACGCCCCTGCCCGTGCATCCCCAAAAAAAATGTGTCTACAAAAATTCAAAAATTTCGTTTATTATTGTTGCGTTTACGTTAAGTTTTACCACACACTGCTGATATAAATGTGAGTCTTAACTTGACCGTATTATGACTGTTGTCATTGTTAATTTGTTGCTGAATATGTTTAGGACAAATTTCAAATGAATTGGACCATTGATTAGGGTTATTGAAAAACTTAGTAGTTTAAAAACTACAAATGATTAAACTCAATTACCCACCGGCGTCAGGAGTGGGCATCCCCCTAACAAAATTGTTGTGCGACGCCAGTGTATACAAAATAATGACTGGAAAAGTGGATGTGCCATATGATCGATTCTTTACATTGGCACACTATAGCAGCACAAGAGGTCACACAAGCAAATTGTTTAAGCAGAGGGTGGGTCCAAGACAGATAATTTTTTTAGTGCAAGGGTTGTGGACAGATGGAACAGTTCAGAAACAGCCCTTTTGGCAAATATTACAGCTCCGATGAGACGGGGAGGAGGCAGTTCGTCGGTTGCAGTCAGCATCCGAACAAGGCAGCGTCGCAGTTCTGTCAGACGTGTTCGCGATGGACGTGCCAGATCTGCCTCGGTGGAAGTCAGCACAAGAGCCACGACATGGAGGACATCTTTCACCGGATGAAGAGACTGCGCAAAGAGATCCGCATGGACATCAGCGCCACCAGGAAGCTCCTCACAGAGGTCCAGCGACGCATGGAAAGCCACTTCCACGAGAGGAACAGCTTCGTCGGCGACGTGCGCCAGATCGAGGAGCGGATCAACTGCCGGGCGGAAGAGGTGATCTCGTCCGTCAGAATCCAGAAGGAAAGGCTTCTCCAGCAGCTGGAAGCGTCGAAGCTGGAGCGTCTGCGGGAGCTGGACGGTCAGCACCAGGAGATGGAACTGACCGCCTGCATGCTCGACACCTTTCGTACGTTCAGCGCCGAGGTGACCAAGAGAGGCGACGCCGACATCTTCTACCTGGCGGACGAAATACGAAGCCAGGTGCACGAACTGCTGCACGCGAAGCAGAGACAGCTGGAGCAGGTGGAGGTGCGATTCAACCACTCCGCTAACAACGCCGGCGGAATCAGCCTAGGAGATTTGGCGATCGTTCAGAAAAAGAAAGGCAAGAAATTATTCAAGTCACATCAATCAATCAATCAATCGATCAATCAATCGATCAATCGATCAAACGATCAATCAATCAATCAATCAATTAATCAATCAATCATTTTAACCAATCATTCGACTTCTATGGCGCCACTATCATAATGCCTAGGCCATGCCAATTTGCCCAAATAACAACTTAGCATTAGCTAAGTGATTTCTTTATATTTATTCAAAACTAATTTCTTGCTTACATAAGTGCAGGGTGACGCAAAAAAACCGGACTATATTAAATGCAAACCTAAATGCGACTAGTCCGGGTTTTTTGCGCCACCCTGTATGTAGACGGTTGGCAAGGACAATGTTTTTAACCTGATTATTATTATTATTATTATTATTCGACGATTTGTGAAGCGCCGTAACATGGCCATCGGCCAAAACCAAAAGCGCTGTACAGTCAAACAGTCAACTATACGATATGGTAAACAAATACGTTTTCAGCTCTTTAGCAAACGTTTCAGGTGAAGTAATCCCGACCAGCGCATCAGGGAGCGCGTTCCACAGACGTGGGTTGCCGCGAGTCATAGAACGCTCGCCAAACTTCGGAGTCCTGGCCGGAGGAGGAACGTACAGCCGGTGGCGGTTGCTGGATCTCAGCTGGAGACGGCACCCCGTCGTCGTTTGTCGTCGTACTAGGCATGCCAAGTAATCGGGACAGGCTGGGTCCCGAAGAGCACGAAAAGTTAACCAACACCGCTTGTATACTATACGCTCCGGGACCCGAAGCCAATGGAGCTTGTCCTTTAGCGCAGGTGTCACATGATCGTGCCACCTCAAGCCGAAAATAATCCGGGCCGAGGCGTTGATGACTGCCTGAAGCCTACTGAGCTGGTTCCCAGGTAGTCCGAGAAGAAGACTGTTGCTGTAGTCCAGTCTTGAGAGTACCAGAGCACGGACAAGCTGAATGGCGGCCGGTATTGATGTAACCTTCACTGTCCCATCTTATCTAAATCGGCCTGACAGTGAGCAGGAGGAAATGAAGGAGGAGAGGGAAAGAAGAAGAAGAAGGAGGAGGAGGAGGAGGAGAAGGAGGACTTGCAATTTTGATTAAATGAAACATATGTAGATTATTACCAATGCAATTGACAGCCGCGACAGCCAATTAAATACTGGATAAAGATTTAGATACGAGACTTAGAACACAAGACTTAATACGCCAGTATGTTTGTCAGTGGCCAGTGTTTATTCTAGGCCTTCTTAGAGGGGAATACCCCCAAGTTTGAAAAATTCTCCCAAAATTTTTTTAGATGTTGGCTGGGAATGGAAATTTCCCCAAAACGTGTGAAAACTCAAACCTTGTCCCCCCAAACATTTCAAAATCACCCCAATGTCAAGGGGCTAGAATAAACACTGGTCAGTGGCGTAGCTACGGTTTCGGAATAGAGGGGGCACCTCGATATTTTCGGTTAAAAATGTTTCCGACGAGCAAAAAAGGTCGACAGAGAGTTTTTCGCAAATTCAAATATTATGGTGCTGCCACTTCCCATTTAAAAAAATTCACAACGGCTTTGCGCAAATCCCACAACCGATGAGACATTTCCATGGGTCCATTTTTAAGAACACAACCCGACCCATCAAATCTCCAACCCAACCCAACGCATGCCGGCAATATGGTTGCTTGCTTAACCCAACCCATCGTAATACATTGCAATGTCTTAAGGCAGCCATGACTTATTTTCTGACCCGAGACCCAACCGACCATAAATATGGTAAAGTCTGGCCTCCAACCCAATCCAACCCACGGGTTAACCCAACTCATTACCATCTCTGCGACCGGCCACAACCAGAATAGGGTCCCAGTCCCCGCCCTCCCTATCGCCCCACCCCTGGGTACGCCGATGATGCTTGCATCATTGGCAAGATGTCGGACATGTAAAGCACTCTTGACTCTAGCCCGCTAGGACAGTAGCGCTATATAAATTAGCCTATAACTAACTAACTAACTAGCTAATACATTGTCATTCGTTTTGCAGAGGCGTTCGACGATTATCTGTCGTCTCCGATTCTTATCGATACGATATCCGGACTGTTGAACGTGTCCGGCATAACCGCTCTCGACTACAAGCTGTACATCGTCTGCAACCAGTCGGAGGATCTCCACATCTACCACACCGAGCCGGGACTGAAGGCGCACAGTCGTGTGGTGCTGCCCAGCTCCGACCCGCAGGACATCGCCGCCTGCTCGAAGAGCCGCTGCCTGTACGTCTGCGACTACAGCAGCTCCGTCGTGGCCCAGCTCAACTCCAAGGGAAAGATGACCGGCCTGTGGAAGACGAAAGAGACTCCCGGTGGCCTGTCGGTAACCGAGCAGGGCAGCGTACTGGTCACTTTTCCCACGTATCGTCTCGTGCGAGAGTACAGTCCGGAAGGAATGACGATCCGTTCTTTCGCGCTGCCGAAAGACCTCGACAAGCCCTGGCACTGCGTCCGACTGAGGGCCTCCGCCCGCCTGGCCGTCTGCAGTTGGCACCGCGTCGGGATCCTCGACGAGAACGGAGCGATCGTCCAGGTTCACGGCGGCACGCAGGGGTCGCAGCCGACGCAGTTCTACTGCCCGTCGCACCTGACGGCAGACGATAATGACGTCATTCTGGTCGCCGATACGCAGAACAACCGCCTGAAGCTGGTTCGTTCGTCGACGGAATGTCGGGAATTGAGCGCGGATCCGCAGGTGATGAAGGGGCCTCGAAGACTTCACCTAGACCTCGCCACGCGTCTCCTGTACGTCGCCGTAAGCACTGGAAACGTCCTGGTATACAGGATCCTGGCCTAACAGTGGCGGCTCCACCGGAGGGGGGCCAGAGGGGCCCGTGCCCCCTATTGAGTGCCTGCCCCCCAGTTGGGACCCTAAACTTAATGCTACATACATTAAACAACAAATGGTTGGCCCCGTGATTAGAAGTTGCCACCTCAACGCCCCCACTTGCCAAATCCTAGAGCCGCCACTGTGGCCTAGATCTAGATCCTGGATTCGTTTCCCATTTCAGAGCAGTTAAACGCTTTTCGAAAGCAGTGCGTCAAACTGGATTCTAAACCAAGGCGACAGAATCTACAGATACCGTATTCGAAGAATAGGCTCACCGTACTTTCGCGCATATAAAACGCGTATTGTACGATTTTTTTGGTCCCTTGGTGCGTCTTATACTCGGGTGCGTCTTATATGCACGAAAATACGGCATTTGACAAAACGGTGAACTTCGGCGAGGAACTTTTCTGTTGACGGATAATAATAATAACTGTTAATCAAAGATCTAAGTTTAAATCCAAGCGCCCAGAAAGAGCCGCCACCGTCGTATAACTCTCAGACTAACTGTAACTAATGCTCTGGACGGTTATAAACAGCACTGTCTTTGACTGAAATACGTACATTGGTATCATGGGCGTCCGCAGACATTTTTCCAGGGGGTGCAAAGCAAGGTCTTATGACGAAAGAAATGAAAAAAATTTCCTGGGGGTGCAAAACAGGGTTAAGCGGGTGCCTCACTGAACGATTTAGTCATCGGATTTAGTCGGCCAACTTATCGGCGACCGAATCCGCCTGAATGATAAGCCAGCTGCAAAGGACAGCTGCCTCACTGGCTGACTTTGTCAGCGGGACGTTCGGGGTGGGGAGTAAACGTCCGCCAGATAATCTGAATACACGATCTGGCCGACTTCGTCGTCGGATTTTCTGACTTGTCAGCCAATCAGATTTCAGTCCAAAGGTCAGCGCGCGAGTTGACAATAACAACAGCGAAACGAGGACACACTTTGTGGAAAATTTTGACGGGAATAGGACAAGAAACATGTCGAAGAGTGAATTCGACTTGAATCTCCTTAGTGAAGTCGCGGCACAACCCATTTTATGGAACTGTCGCGACGATCTATAAAAGGAAAGTGATAAAAAAACCGGCGGTATGGCTTGAGATCGCTGAGAAAGGTCTGTTGGTCTATCTCGGTGAGCTCCTGGATTAGGGTATTGTAGGCTCCCTTTAGTTCCCTACACCGTATCCAGGGTCTCACCCAGACCTTTCTCTTTTTTCGGGATTTCCTTTGTGCGGATAATGCACGTGCAGATGCAATAACCGTCAAAATTAATCCACATAATAACAAAGCGTCAAATTCCTCGTCAGCCATCTTAAAATGAGCTAATCAGCGTTTGTAGGCGTGGCTTATTTCTTGTTTCAGACAAGACTAAACGTCGGTGGATTGGTTTGCCGACAAAATCAACGACTGAGTCCGCTGACTAAATCGTTAAGTGAGGCAGCCGCTTTAAGTGACGAAAGGAACAAGAAGTTTTACCTTTTTCATAATTTCACAATTTTCCCAGGGGGGTTCAATTGCACCGTCTTGCACCCACCCCCTCCTGACGCCCATTATTGGTATCAGTTTAATGACCTATAAAGTGATGCAACGTTCTCTATTGTATGGCGCTCGCAAAAGACAAAAAAACCTGCAACAGATAATTTTTAAGAAGTGTCTTTGTAGGATTTCTCCTATATTGAACGTCACTGAAACTCATACATCCAACTTATATACCTCCAATTTCCGTTTGTCAGCTAACGACTTTTATGTGTTATCTTTAATATAACGACTTTTATGTGTTATCTTTAATATAACGACTTTTATGTGTTATCTTTAAAATAACGACTTTTATGTGTTATCTTTGATTATACACACGCAAAAACATTATACGCAGTAAAACAACGCAAAAACCACAAATAGACAGACATTGAGACTTTGGAAAGAGTACAACACAGAGCAACAAAGATGCTCAAAGAGTATCAGAGACTAATCTCTGAGGAAAGGCTACAACGCTGTGGATTGACAACTTTGGAAAAAAGAAGAGAGAGAGAGGGGGGATTTGATTGAAATATACAAAATACTAACAAGTAAAGCCAAGAGAAAGTTTTTTTTACAATGAAACAGTATGGTGGAACCAGAGGATACAACATTATTATTATTATTATTATTCAGGACGATTTATTCGACGCCGTACGCATAGCTAAGGCTAAAGTCAAGGGCGTCTAACAACCAAAAGAAACTTTAAACAGGTGTGTCTTCATGTTCTTCAAAAACGCTCCTGGCGTCTGTTTAACCCCTTAACTGGGGACCCCGGATATATCCGTCCATTTTACATTGAGTTACAGTTAAATGCACGGTTAAGGGGTTAAGAAACAGATTTGGGGATACAAACAGCATTTTTGTGCAAGAGTGGTGGACAGATGGAATGAACTGAACTAGAAGATGATAATGGCTGTAGTGACGTCGCCAGGAGTTTTTGGTTGGGGAGGGGGCCAAAAGGGGCTGGCTGTCGTGTCAGATTCTTTACCCACCCCTCCACAAAAAAACTTTCTCACCGGCTTTGCGCGAATCTGATAGGTGGTCTAGAGCAGGTTGGGGGAGTTGCCCCCCATTTGCCCTCGTGGCGACGCTAATGGTTCCGAAATGTGTGCATTTGAACGCGGCGAGCATTTGGACGCGGAGGGCATTTGGACGCGGATGGTATTTGGACGCGGAGAGCATTTGGACGCGGTGGGCATTTGGATGCGAATTTTGGGTTAGGGGGTAGGCAAACGGGGGCTGGCGTGTCAGATTCCTTTCCACCTTCCCACCCCTCCATAATAACTTTTTCACCGGATTTGCGCGAATCTGGTAGGTGGTCTGGAGCAAGTTGAGGGGGAGAGGCAGTTGCCCCCATTTGCTCCCTCCCTCCGTGCGAGTGTGAAATGATTTCAAAATGAACTTCAGTACTATATGATACTAGATTTGATGGGCAAAACATAGGGGTTCTCACAAAGGGTAGACTTTACTGAACCACTTTAAACCTTGTTATTATTATTATTATTATTATTATTATTATTATTATTATTATTATTAAATTTCAGTTCTTAATTTTCTAATCACTATGTAGTATGTATACTGAAAGCGAAATCATTGATCCTTATTAAAGACAATTAAAGACTATAGAAGCTTCAAAAGGACAAACTTGATCATTAGTAAAGTCGTCAGTAGCTGACTGATTTTGCGTTAGACTACACTGTAGTTCTTTTGTATGAGTTTTAATCGGCATCTGTAACAGCTCGTGTGATTTCAAGATGATTAGGCCTACCTCTTTAAGTTCCAATGCATTTGCTAGGTGGCGCTGCACAAATGGTTCCATCAACTTTTTAGTCCGCGTGTAAATTGCGGGAGACCAGGACTGCACGAGGATATCTCTGCACCCTGAGTCAACCTTGGCAACAATGTCCGTATAGGATAAAAAATACTTTTTTTTTCTCCCACTTCGGCCGCCTCGGAGTTCCTTTATTTATCCCACTCTGGTTCTAAAGAAATATGCATATAGGGTGGACCAAAAAAAACCGACGTAGCCACGTGTAGCTAAGTAGCTGTTCGTTTGGAGAATCGCTAATTAGACACATCTATTTCGTCTACACGATTGTGCCGGCTAATTGCGTGAAATTGCCTGCCAAAGTGTCTACTTATACACACGTTTAACGTCGATTCGTAGTCTGCCAATGTCCGTGCACGTGGCATCCTTCGAGGCAAAATTATTATAACCAGAAGTTCACGGCAGATGACTGTGTTCAAGATTGCTTTGTTTGTCCCCGGGCGTTGATATGGTAATAGGGGGAACAAATCAAATCTAATCTCTCGTTCTGTGTCGAATACTATCGGCTACAGTGGCGTAGCCAAAGGGGAATTGGGGGGGTTTAAAACCCCCTCTTGGCTGGCCGATTACAAAAATCTATATTGCGTATTATTATTTTGTGGGTGGAGGGGCGCCAAAATCGGGTTTAAGGTAGCAAAAAAGGCAAAAAATGAATGAAGTTGTACACGGGCTGTCCGCGCACTCATAATATAACTACACTTTAGGTGAGGGCCTTTTTTTGCTTGTCAGTTTTCTAAGTCGGGACTGGTTTTTGGTCGTAACCCTATCCCCTCGAAAAGTCCTGGCTACGCCACTGCTTTCGGGTGAGTCTTGTTGCAGTTGAACTGCGCTAAAGCGGACTGAATTTTGTATTTCTTCGATGTATCCAGTCTTGTCATCAGATTTCTTTACTATTATTTCATGCGTAAAAACTACAGACACAATTCATGTTGGTATTATTATTATATAAGTTTTTATCAAAAATCATCTTCCGGATTTGCTGTTGCGAAATTTACCACTTGCGTTTTCATTTAACTTTCCAAGTTATGCTTTAAACGTTTTCAGTTCCTGTACGCTGACAGATGATCATTTTGATTGGATGCCAAGGTACTTGACGTGAAGATTTCGTGCATTTTCAAAATGCACGCTTTTTCAAGGACCACAATGGAAGCTAGTTTAATTAATATAGCAGCGTTATATGAAAGACCTCTGCTCCATGCAGTGATTGTCCTGAGGCCGTGAAACTCTCTCAGTCAGTCACTAGTAAAGTTGTTTGGTTCTTATAATGTTGGCATCTCGTTTGCTGAAAAAGTGTGATGGTTTTCTGTTTATGAGTGAGATTTTGGTTGCTTTATCTTGTTACCCAAAAGATTTAGGAATCTAGTGTCTATTTTTGTAGTTTCTTTTAGCAAAGGGATGATGATGAGGAGGATGAGGAGGAGGAGGAGGAGGAGAGGGGAAGGAGATGGATGATCTTTATCTTCTTTATCTTCTTGACGACTTCTATAGCGCCGTACGCACGACGAAGGTCGAAGTCGAAGGCGCTTTGACATACTTTGGCATGCCGATGGCGAACATCGGATAACAGAGACAGCGTAAAGTCAGCCCTGATGGAAACGACGGAGATCGCCGCCCAAACGCCCACGACAGCAATCCCGCGTAGAAAGGAGCCTTCCGCTGTAGAACCGTCCGCACCAGGCACGTCAAAGGAACAAAAACACGGGATAAGATGTTGACAATTCCGCAGATGATGATTATGATGATGATGATGATGATGATGTTGCTGATGCTGCTGCTGATGATGATGACGATGATGACGACGACGATGATGATGATTGATAATGACGATTACGATTACTATGATGATGACGACGATGACGTTGACATATTTCATTGCTACATCTACAGACATATTTCTGATAAAACCACTATAATTATGATTATTGTCCCGCGCCCTCAGCATAAATGTCTCTCAAGAACCAAATTATGGAGTCATGTTCTGTTGCGTTTTGCGAATGCTCACTAATTAAAAATGAGAGAGCGAGAAAGAGAGTGAGAGAGAGAGAGAGAGAGAGATAGAGAAAGAAAGAGAGAGAAGGAGAGAGAAGGAGAGAGAAGGATGATATATAATAATAATAATATAATATAATAATAATATAACAAGGTTTAAAGTGGTTCAGTAGGGACTGCCCTGTGTGAGAACCACTGTTATATATATATACAGTATATAATAATATATATTGTGGAAATATAGACGTCTTATCTGAAACGCGAAAGCGATACGGATAATGCACTGCATTTGCTGATCTTTCGTCGCTTAGTGCTGAGTCGGCCATTTTGTTATAGCCCAGCATCTCTCTCTCTCTCTCTCTCTCTCTCTCTATGTGTGTGTTTGCACGTGCGCGCGCGCGTGTGTGTGATGCTGGGGGCATCCATATTAATATAATATCTTGTTCAGGGACTCGTTTCACATAAGCCCGCTCTTGGCGCTCGCGTTATTTACACGTATTGGATTTTGCCGACGGCCCGAAAAAGGCAGCGGATCTACTCTGTAGTCGGTCTCTCATTCTGCCCTGTGTCTCTCCCTCTATCGGTCGCCTAATGCGGTCGTGGCTTAGGGCACCAGCCACATGCAGCCAATCTTTGCGGGATTGATTGGCAAGCCCCTAGCAACCGACCGGCGGGCGGTTAAGAGAGGTGGCTGGCGAGCGGGCGAAGCCAGAGACCGTCTGCTCGTAGAGGTCATTATATCAGACGACTGCTGCGCCGGAGACCGTTATTAGATTGACCAGCGCCGGTCGATTTCGTGATTTCATTAGAAATTCCGTTGCGGAGAAATCCGACGAGAAAATTCTTCAACTTCTTCTGCGACGTTTTGAAACCGGTTCTCGCGAAGATTTGAGAAATTGTCGTCTACGACGCAATAAGAAGGTAGAAAGGCATTCTTTTGATAATTTTTTGCTCGAAATCCGCTGCGTTATTGAAATAAAAAAGAAATCGATTCTATTTCTCCATAATTAATATTCAATTTATTTCTAATCGTTTGCGGGATTTAGCGCAAGAGAGTTGTCCTTTATTTTGGGATAATAATACCTCTTAGCCAAGTCGCTATAGTTTTCATTTTAGGCAGAGACAATTTTAGACTTCAACCGCGATAGAAGAGTTTAGACCTCACTCTCCTGTCTCCTTCCCGCCTACAAATCGAGCACCGGCCACATTTCCTAATGAAAAATTGAGCCATCGAGTTCTGTAAGAAGTAAAGTCCTTTTCGGTCTTTTCACGCCCATCGGGAGACGGGGAGAGGCGCTATTCTCTGTTTCGAAACCCTCAGCCATGCGTCAGCCGGATTTGCGCAGTTAGACGCCTACAAGATACGGGCTTTATATATATATATACATATATATATATATTCGCATTTACTGTAGCAAAACACAATTTACAAAAGCACAAACATAAAGCAATTAAAAATCAATCAGAGCTATTAGCTACGAAAACATAAAGACATACGGCGGCGAAGTTCTTTTACCATCTAAGTGGATTTTTAACATCGTCCCCTTCTTACCTTCATTGACATGTCAGCGTTTGTCAAAGCGCTTTTGACTTTGGTATTTTCACTATGCTACAGCGCTATATAAATTGTCCAATTAATAATAATAATACAATTTTACACAGGCATATTAATAACCCACATATTTAGCAAACTTTACGGAATATGGTGAGTTCTGTACGAAACTTTAAATAGCATTCTCGTATCTATAAATCCGCCTTTGTTTCTTTCGTCAAGAGAAATCCTATAAACGTTTTATAAAACGCTTCTTTGAGCATTCTGAAACTCCCACTGTGTTTTTGCGTTGGTTCTGCCATTTACGTTGTTATATTGCAGGGATGGGCAAAGTGTGGCACGCGGGCCATATGCGGCCCTCGAAGCCCTTTTGTGTGGCCCCTGGCATCGAGAGATATATACTACATTAATGTGCGGCCCCCTAAAGCATATGAAGCATTTGACAACACCTTAATGAAAATTCAGCATTCATTTTGCATTTACTCTTTGGCACTTGATCGTTAACTAGATATAATGCTTTTAATATTTACTAACTTTTCTTCAACTTAGACAGTCTTGGCTTATTTATAATTAGGCCTACTTACACTGCAAAGAATATAATACGTTATGTAGAGTTGTTTTGGAAACTACTTAAAAATTTACTTCTATATGCCGAAAAAATGTATGCGGCCCTCGACTTTCATCGCAGACACTTTTGCGGCCCTCGGATAAAAATGTGTGCCCATCACTGTTATATTGAATGTGTTTTCGGTTAACCTGTGCTGTATTTTTTCAACATCCAATCAACCAGTCAACTTCTTTAGCGCCAACATCATATCATTGCACTGCTCAAAACTCTATTGATGTTCATTTTAGAGCACTCCTTCCCATCTCTTTTCGTTAAAATCGCATTCGTTGCTAAATAGACCTATTTGCGTCTTCGAGCCTTCAGATAACAAGGCAGATTTCGCAGTAAACAGGACAATAGCAGCAGCTATCTTATTGAATTTTATCGGTATACTTCATATAGTTTAGCTATACATTCGCTCTGCAGTAGGTCTACAGAACAACAATCTATAGCAGGGTCTGTCTGTAGATGTCCGACCTAATGTCCGTGCTATGATGCTCGTTTACTTTTAACTAACATTTCAAAGGCGTTTCATTTAAGTCACCGCCTCAAAGCAGACAGCTGAACTGGTTGCTACAGGATAAGAAGTCTTTTGCTATGATCAGCCAAGGGTCGATATAGAGACACAGACAAACAGACAAACAGAGACAAAAAAAGAGAGAGAGAGAGAGAGAGAGAGAGAGAGAGAGAGACATAGAGACATAGAGATATAAAGAGAGCAAAAGGGAAAGAGAGAGAGACAAAAGACAGAGAAAGACAGAAAGAGAGAGAGCGAGAGAGAGAGAAAGAGAGAGAGAGAGAGAGAGAGAGAGAGAGAGAGAGAGAGAGAGAGAGACTGGGGAAAGCTAAGGAACGCCTATAGCCTAATATCTGATTCTAATTATTGTTCAGTTCGTTGTAAACGGTTTTATCTCACGCCCTGTCTTGTTTTAACGCAAAACTTTGAGGTCAGCTTGCGAAGAATACAAAGAAATGGACGCACACACGCTCAGAATAATAATGATAATGTTGACCTAACGTACAAGAACCCACACGCGATATTTGCAGAGACAGGCATCAACTTGCCTCTATTTTTTTCCTTATCGCATCGGGATTGACATGGCGATGTGATTACCACGATCAAACAAAGGAAGCTCCAGATGTTTGGTCACATCGGTTGCATGGAAGAGAAGAGAGCATGGAAGAGAAGAGAATTCTGAACGATGCAATGGAGGGAACAGTGGAGGGAACCCGCCCTCCTCAGGGAAGGCCCAGAAGACCATGGTTTGATGACATCAGAGAGAGGACGGGATTAAATTTGGGTGGAGGGGGGGCGATTCATGCGGCACAAGAGAGGGAACATTGGAAAAGGATCGCTCAACAAGCATCTTGTCTCGACCGTTTCTGAGGGGACTTTGAGCTGATGATGATGATGCTGATGCTGATGCTGATGATGATTATGATGATGATGATTGTGGTGACGACGACGATGATGATGATTATGGTGACGAGCCTGACGACGATGATGATGATGGTGATGATGACAACGACGAGTGAAAATGATGACGACGACGATGATGATGACGACGACGATGATGACGACGACGACGATGATGACGACGACGATGATGATGATGATGATGATCAACCTGTGTTCTGTGCATAAGTTTCATAAATAGGATCAGACTTCTGTTATTTCATTATTTCCACTAATAAACTTTTGGTCTGACGACGTAACTTATTTATATGACTATCGTAACCTGATCAGAACGGTATTAATTTAAATGCTCCGAGAATCTGTCCTATTATTCTACTTAATCGTATTCCAATACTCGCCCAGATTTTCTGTATTAACTTCCTTAGACGCAAAGAAGATAAATTATGTGAACTGTTCTGTCTTCTGCACTTCGAAAAACACCATTTTAAAATATATTCAGAGGAAGTAACATTTTCATCGAATTATCAGGATAAACTTCTATAGCGCCAGCAAATTATTGCACCGTCGCCATATTACAGATCCGCCTATAGAGGCCTATAGGCCTAATCGCTGGTTTTATTATCCTTTTTCTCAAAGGTCAATTCTTAATTTCTTGTACTAAATTCTTGTATTCGTGTGCCTACTGGAGTCAAAGTCGAATATTCCTAAACTGATGCGCTGTTCAGCGTCTATTTCGCTGTTGAGACCAGTGTTTTATACAGACCTGTTTGGAGGGGAGATCCCCCCACCAAAAAAACCTCACAATCCCCCCACAAAAAAAATCGCAACACTAAAATTTTTTTGGCATTGAACTCTGCCTCTTCCCCTCCAGCCAAGTCAATTCTCCCCCCCCCCCAAAGACCTGGAGTCTGGATAAAACACTGCAGGGTGAACTGCGTAGACCATGGGCGTAAACTTCTATTATGCCTCTTGGCTCGAGAGCTCCCACCTTTTTGAGAGGCTACCATAGGAAAGGGGGAATGCATAGGGGCTGGGCCTCCACTTTTTCATTCAAGTTTTCGTCAATGACGTAGACAGTTTTTGTTTTCTTATTAGGAACAAATAAATGAATCGCTGTCAACATTATAAGAAATACTTAACAGGGGCGTAGCCAGAAATTTGATTTGGGAGGGTATAAATATTTTGGGTGGGTATAAATCTTAACTATAAACCACACAAACCATATAAACCATTTATAACCACATGTAAATCACATAAAAAACTTTAAGGTAGATTGATTTGGGGGGTATATGTACCGATATAGCCCCCTGTCGCTACGCCCCTGATACTTAAGTCGAGGTCCGTCCATCCTTAGTCCGACTGAATTACAGTTATTTATACGTTTAACCTCATCTGGCGGATTAATTACATGAATATATGACGTCATCAGTAGACGTGCAGGAAGTCGTTAATATTACAGGAGGAAATGGCACTTCCCATCAGTGGCAGCTACAGGATTTGACAAGTGTGAGGAGGGGGCGTTGGGATGGAAACTTCTAAGCATAGGGGCCAACTATTTGTTTGCTAGGTATGTGATAGTAAGCATAGGGTCCCAACAAGGGGACCACTAAGACGACCAGACATTCAATATAGGGGCACGCACGGGCCCCCCGGCCCCGGGCCCTCATGTGGAGCCGACACTGCTTCCCGTTTCTTAGCACATTGCCGGGTCTGATCGGGTTTACGGACCAGAGAGCGTGAAGAATTTCGCGCGTTATTTAGCGCATTTTCGGTTTCGCTACAACCTCAGTCGATCAACCAGCGTCTGGGGCATCTGGATATAATGGAGATGTGTTGGTCCAGGTGTTGCGGTCGGCCGCAATGTGAGCACCTGTTGACCTGTAAACGAGGTGCATGGGGGGTCCTAAGGTGGAATGTCCCTCGAGGCAGAGATAACGTTATTGGAGGCATTGGTAGAAGGTAGAAGACGATTTTTCCCATGCAAAGGAGGTCTTATGCCTCTAGACTCGACCCCACACACACTTTTTGAGAGGCAACCATAGAGATGGGGAAGGTATAGGGATTGGACCCCGCCCGCCCCCCCCCACTTTTTCATCCATCGTTCTTCATTCCGGATCGCTCTTTCGTGGGATAACTTTTCCCATTTTGGCGTCTATTAACTGTATCGCTAAGGTGAACGTTTTTCTGCCCAGTTAATTATATTTTAACGCAGCGCTGTTACCAAAATGTTTCGAATTTATTCATCACTTGCCTTTTGGCTGCTCTGCAAGCTTTATGCCTTTATCGTCTTCAGGCGTGCGGATGGCGAATAGAATACAGTGCGGCCAAACTCGATTACACTTAATTATGTGCCCGAACTGCTCAAATGCATATAAGATATAACTTTATATACTTTATATACGCTTAACTATATAAGCTGTACTGGGCTGTATATAGACAGTATAGTGTCCAGTGTGCCTACTAGAATATCGACTACGAAAAAAGCGATAACTGGCGCGATGGTTTTCATAAATTAATTGCCCTTTAGTGAAAACGTCACATACATATTTATAGTGGTTCTCACACATGGAAGACTCTCCTGAACCACTTTGTTATATTATTATTATTATTATTATTATTATTATTATTATTATTATATTTATTGTTATTATTATCGCTGTAATATTTATTATTATTATTATTATTATTATTAGTAGTAGTAGTAGTGGTAGTAGTAGCAGCAGTAGTAGTAGTAGTAGTAGCATCAGTAGTAGTTGTTGTTGTAGTCATCTTCACTTTCTGCCTGCATGGCGACAATAGTTAGATATACGAAACGTTTTCTCTTTGCTCTATCTTGCGTCAATCTGCATCCTTCTATACAATTGTCATGTTATACATGCAGTACATACACATACATATACATCAATCGCATATTAATCTATAGACGTTCGCCATCTGGCGAGTCTGTTCCTGCAATCACCATTTTGTGATTGTCAACTACTCGCATACGCCGATGCTTACAAACTCATTAGCCTTTACCTATACAGGTGTGCAGCTGGTGCAGCAGCAGCAGCAGCAGCAGCAGCAGCAGCAGCAGGAGTCTGGCATTGACCAGCGCAGCGATGCACGTGAGAGATGACGAGGCACGTGACAGGAATGACATCATACAAAGACAGCAGATTACACATTACACCAATCTTGCGAGAATAACTGAACGGGCTTCCGGTCAGAAAGAGGATAACACTACAAACTGATCTTTCTTGTCGACAAAATTTTGAATGCAACAATCTCCCGATTATCTAATCCAGGATTGTCAACGAACCAGGGCGCTCGACAAATCGGAGCTGCCTCAACGCCTAAATGTGTCTTTTAAGATTTTCAATGTTTTTAAAGATTTATACCCCCTCCCACCCAAATCCACTAAAACCCCGTAAAGACAAATCGTTTAGGATCGCAGGAACCAAACGTATTTAAAAATAATGATTGTCTTCCATCCAGACCTTCGTGATGCGTCTCCATCCCGTGACTAATTTCTTATCTCATAAATTATTCATATATGTTTGAGAGTTTTAATTGACTGCAGCGGCGCTTTGGTGCCACAAAGGGCCTAGAACTATATTTGGTTTGAATCTAATCTATCTAATCTAAACAGACCATTAACTCACAATTACGTGCACATGCATACATCCACGGGCGTCTAAACTATAACTGGACAAAAAAAAAAGGATTAATTATAATTAATTGGTAACGAAATACTCTTGATTATTATTATTATTATTATTATTATAATTATTATTATTTTTATTATCTATATGACGACAATTTATATAATAAGATATGACATTTTTCTAGACTCATTCATCAAATTTAAATTCAACAATTCCAAATATCTTCATACCGTGCTTGGACAGACCAGGGGACAGAAGTAGCCTAAATAGCATTGCCATTAACGTTTTAAATTTTCTGTGTTTGTTGGCGAAAATTTTCAATGTTTTGTAAAGATTTATACCCACTTTTTTCCACCCAAATCACATTATACCATCATCAAAATTGATATTCCTGGCTAAGCCCCTGAACCGAACATATTTAAAAATAATGATTGTCTTGCCTCTTAACTGTCCTGTATGCCTCTATTATAAATGACTAATATTACTTTATAAATTATTCACCGCAGGATGCTTGATGCAAGCAATATCTACAGGAGGCCTGGTGCATAATTAGTTTGAGTCGTTAACTGAGTTGGTTTGCGCCCCCAAGCCCAGAACGCCTCGACCAGGTTTTAGAACTTGCTCAATTAAAAAGTGGGGATTGTTGCGGTATCTGATTAATTATAAAATATATTGAAATAGAATATTGATAACTACGCGACATATGGTGTCTTCGTAGAGGAGTTGCTGCTTGCATTATGCGTGCATGTTTATTAAGAAATGACTGCTTGACGTTACCAGTGGACAAATATGTTGCTATCCATTCAGGTATAAAACATCTGTGTCATGTGGGAGTACTGCAGGCAGGAGGGACTTCCAAAATGTCAGCACGACACGGCATGAATGACCCTACAAAATACATTGCGAGCTGCGAAATGCTTTCTATCAATTCTGTATTCTGGCAAATTTTCTTGAAGAAAAAGACAGGCAATTAATGCTAAGTTTAGTTTATGTCTTGAAGACATTATCTGATTTTATCTCCTCGAGTATTTAGATCTAAGGACTTAAAAGAAGATAATGGAAGAATTGAATGGAATGTTGATTCGTAACTTGTTGTTTGACCGTCCTGTATCCAGTGAAGGGTGTCTTGCGTGGGTTGGATGTGTGCAGTTATGCGTGAAAATCCGAATTCCTTGGTGAACGTTGCGTCATATTTCGACAGACGTTAATTGGCTCACGTGCGTTTAAATTCCAAAAAGAACTTCTCCTTCTTCTTCTTCTTCTTCTCCTTCTTCTCCTTCTTCTTCTTCGTCTCCTCTCCTCCTCCTCTTTCTTCTTCTTCTTCTTCTTCTTCTTCTTCTTCTTCTTCTTCTTCTTCTTCTTCTTCTTCTTCTTCTTCTTCTTCTTCTTCTTCAGGTGTCATGTATTTCTACGTTGACGACTATGGACTTCCATTTCTCTCTGTTGTGTTGCTTGTATGAGTTCTATTTCTGTAGTTACATCCTTTACATCAGTCAGTAAACTACTGATATACGCCATTTCTTTGTCTTCCTCTTGATCTGTTGCCTTCGACTTTTCCAGTAGTTACCAGGTTTTCTATGCCTTTCATCCTCATTATGTGTCCAAACACATTGAAGTTGTCTTTTACGTCTTGTAGATAGCATTATTTTCTCTCTGTGTGGCACTGTGGCATCCATTTAGAGTACTAATTCGATCCCAAAAGAGCAGCAAATGAATAAAGAGACGACGAATCTAGAATCCAGAAACAGTTTTTACAGGAGAGTCCAGAGGAAGTAAAGATAGCGAAGGAATGTTTCGGAGATGCTCAGGTTTCGCCGAAAATCATCCGCAGCTTGGTCTGCAGCCTGATTTCAGGTCGAAGTCCATAGACATTCCAAAGCGAGAAACTAATCAATAATAGACTACTCTCGTGCTGAGTTCTCACTTCACGTTGCTAGAATTCCTGGCCCTTTCTAAGGCAATCTGAGCATTTATGACTCATAATGAGCGCTGTAACTTGTATCTTGCTCGCTAAGTAGGCCTAAACCAGAGATGTCCATGGGTTGGGTTAACCAATGGGTTGGGTTAGACGTTTCCATATTTATGGTGGGTTGGGCTGGGTTGGGTCAGAAAATAAGTCATGGTTTAAGAAACTCTAATGTAGTATGCGTCATGATATTTACCTGTACATTAGTTTTCTTTTGATTTGATTGATTATATATATTTGCATTGTGACTTGAACGAGCTGATTTAACGGAGTATTTTGCATCACGTGACTCGAATGAGTTCGATGCGTTTGAGTCGAGCTGAGCTTTGCTAGTTCAGACATTATGAAGTTTTTAAAAAACATGATTGATGAATTCATAATATGTCTACGTCAACTGCAAAAAAACCATTTCAAATTCCACTCTGAATTGCCCATCAAGCCACGACGAAGAACAAGTTCCAACACAAACAAACACGACCAGACTAAATCAACGGCTATCATTGCCGTGTTTTGCTTTGCTTTCCAAGTCCTTGGCTCTAACACTCTCAGAACGTCCCTATACTTATGATAGCAGGATGTACGTTTGCTCTTGTAAGCGCGTTCTAGCAGATGGAGGAAAAATTGGCAAAAATAGCGGATGCGGTCTACTATAACAAGCACGTAAGAGCCGTGTTATGATTTACGTCGATGAATATAAAGCGTCTTCTTTCAGCTGTGTCTGGCTCTTATACCCATATCCTGGTTTTGCTTCCCGTCCCTTAATAACACTCAGCGTGTTTTCTAGGTACACAGTCGGTTAATTCACCGACGCTGTACTCGCCCGTTCTGTTCCCAAGCATTACAGACTTGTATTCTGGGTCAAGCTGAACAAGACTCACGTCCAGTGGCGGCTCCACATGGAGGGCTCGGGAAGGGGGACCGTGAACCCTATTGAATCCCTGGCTCCCCAATGGCCCCCTGTTGGGACCCTATACTTAATACTACATACCTATCAACAAATGGTTGGTCCCCAATGCTTAGAAGTTTCCACCCCAACGGCCCCTCCCACTTGCCAAATCCTGGAGCCGTCACTGCTCACGTCTCAACTGAATTCGTTACTGGATTAAGATCTAGCGGGGTTATATAGGCTACAATGAGCAAAGAAAAGGCTAAGGTAACAATGGAGTGCGCAGTCATATAAGCCTAATAGTATTTAGACACATGTGTAATGCCAGTTTTTGTCCAACCTCAACAATTTTCAAAACTTTTTGCTTCAGAAGCTGTCTAACATATGATTATGATGATGATTATGATGATGTCAGTGGCGGCTCCAGGAATTGGCAAGTGGTAGGGCCGTTGGGATGGCAACTTATAAGCATGGGGGCCAACCATTTGTTGATATGGTATGCAGTAGTAAATATAGGGTCCCAACACGGGGGCCACTAGAGAGGCCAGGCACTTAATAGAGGACACGCCCCCCCCGACCCCAATGTGGAATTTCCACTGGATGATATCAACCCGAAGTTTTGAAAGGTCATTGAACAAGACTATTTTTAATTAAAAATTGACACAGACCACACTAAGATTCCACATTCCGAAGTCTGATTTCGCTTAACTTTCAACTGAGGTCGCAGAAGTATGCCTTACTAAGGCTAGAGACATGCACGCCGTCTTGGTTTATTACCGTACTTGTGTTCTGGTCTTCATATAAGTCAATATCTGCTTCGCCAGCATTGTAGCCTGTTAATACTGAAACGCTGCAGAGGGGTTGAATGTGTTACGCCCCTTTGGTAAATAAAAGTCACCCGTAGCTACATGGACTTCGTGCAGGCTGCAACGGAAGAGCTGGTTCGTCAGATAGAACTAGATATATCCGGTACCAGTTAATTATTGGCCATTTAATGACATAATGCGGGGATCTGAAATGGATATCCTTGTGTGCATACAGTAATATGGCTCCTTTTTAACTACGGTGCCTTGCGAATATATTGGCCCCCAGCAGGCTGGCTTAAAGAAAGGGCTTCTATTCTTTGCCGACTTCAGAGTTAGGTAATATTTTCGTGATTATGATAAAAAATAACATCAGAACTTCGAAGTCAAACTGATATGCTGCTGTTTCGCAAACTGTCGCGACTTCTTCAAATAATTAAATAATAAATAATTAAATAATAAATAAATAAATTCGAATGATAATTAAGTTTCGTTTCGACTTGATCCTTAAGTTGAACAGAATAAAAAGATTTTTTAACAAAGCTTTGCTTACGTACTTAAAACATGGTGTCCAGTATCATGCCTAATTATACAGTGAACATGACCCCTGTTGGGACCCTATACTTACTACTATATACCGATCAACAAACGGTTGGCCCCGGTTTAGTCGAGTCATTGCGTCAGAGGGCTGGGCGTGCGACGACGTTGCCACCAATTGTTCAACCCCCACCCACTTCCCAAAAAATACCTGGAGCACAAATGCCACTGGTTGTTGTTAATGCCTTGCGACCCGGTTTGGACTCGTTTAAACAACAGTCGATGTACAAAATGCAAAATAACGATTCATCAGTAATTAAAAACGCAAGACCGTATACTGTTGCTTTCGTCGAGCGTACGGCATCCAAAACGACATACAGTGCACAAAGCCATCAGTGCAGAGCAGACTTGATGTTTTTTCTCCCGCTTACTTACTCCAGTTGTTAAACTCCAATTGTTATGCCGTCGATCGATTTGCATACAACAGAGATTCCGGAGTCCGATCACGCCCCGAACGGAAACACTGCTGCCTCCCTGCCTCCCTCCGTCCGACCGACCGACCGACCGGACAAACTACCGATGACTTCCTGTGGTTTATACGCCGACCGCATTGCTGGACGCACCGCTGCCTGTCCGGTAAATCAGTCGGCGATATGCGGACAAGATGAGACCTCCGAGATATGGCAGTAGCCAGTGGCTCCAGATGGATCGAGTGACAAAACTAAATAAATCGCTGTCCTGTTCTGTAGGCTATATTTGTGCTTCTATAGTGTAACAGTGACATAATCGTTGTTTTGATGCAAAGCGCCTACTGTCCACCATTTTGAAGCGATAAAGCCTGCCTTTGCCATGATTCACTATCTGAATTAATTAACTATAAACTTGACTCAATTAGAAACACTATCTTATTCTCGGAAACGATAAGGTTTCGACTTTCATCTCTAAGACTGAGTTCATTCGTTGAACTCCGCAAGTGTAGACCTAATTTCGGCTTCTTTAGTAGAAGTGCTTATCTAATAAGTGTTACCTTATCTTGGAAACCGATAAGCCACTATCTGCGTCAGATTCGCTCTTTGAATTCATTAATTATTATAATTTCGCCCTTACAAGCAAGCGCTTCACAGCTGTAAGTAAGTATGTAAGTAAAATCTCGAGGGTTTCTATAGCGCTTTCTAAAGCAGGACCGCAGTAGTTCTTTATTCCTAGGCGCTTGTATGTGTATTATTATTAGGCCTATTATTATTGTTAGTAATAATAATAGTAGTAGTGGTAGTGGTAGTAGTAGTAGTAGTGGTGTGGTGCAGTGGTAGTGGTGCAGTAGTAGTAATAGTGTAGCAGCAGTGGTAGTAGTAGTGGTAGTAGTAGTGGTGGTAGTAGTAGTGGTGGTAGTAGTGGTAGTGGCAGTAGTGGCAGTGGCAGCAGTAGTAGTAGCAGTAGCAGTAGCAGCAGTAGTAGCAGTAGTAGTAGTAGTAGTAGTAGTAGTAGTAGTAGTAGTAGTAGTAGTAGTAGTAGATACTGAGGCTCTGTTTCCGAGGCAAGTGAAGAATAAAACGCAAAATGTGAAAACAGATTTAATTTTTGTTCATAAAACTAAACGCAAGCGACGAAATATTTATGGGCACAGAAGTAGCGATCCTTAAACTTATGCTCATTATTATTCCATCGGCATCGTCGTCGTCGTCGATGATGATGATGATGATGATGAGATGATGATGATGATGATGATGATGACGACTATGATGTCCTTTTTTGCAACTTCGAGGCTTGTGACATTATGGTATTGGTTAGAAATTGATAATTGTGAATCTAGTTTCGCGACCCATTAGACTGAGCCCTGCGACCCACTTTTTGGTCGCGACCCACAGTTTGGATAACACTGCACTAAAGCACCTAGGCCTCCTGTAATTGACAAATAACTTTAGTTCCTGATGGTTTACTTGCAAGCGCAGATTCAGTGAGAAAGATTTTTCCTTGAGACCAACATGAAAAGAAATGTCAAATGTACATCAAAGCGTCATTCGAAAGTCGGCTTTTGTATCAGAAGTCCTTTTGTTTGATATCATTGAGACAGCTTCAGTCTTGACTAATACTATTGATGGCAGTTCAATATTGCTTCTGCATCTTTCATTCTCCTTAGAGGTCGATACAGTATTTGGTCTTTTATGAAGAAAGGCCCCCGAGAGAGAGAGAGAGAGAGAGAGAGAGAGAGAGAGAGAGAGAGAGAGAGAGAAAGGGAGAGTCGCGAGATTTGCTGTCTCGTTCTTAATAGTCGTCGTTGAATTTCAACTTCTGTCATTGATTTTATTACTTATAAGAAAAGAAAAGTATTCTATGTAAATATTAGGTTTAATTTTATTAAAATGCTGAAATTCGGAATTGCATCTTTAGAGAAGGTTGGATATTAGAATATTTGAAGGAGGAGAAAAACGAGACAAATAGCTGCAGATCAGTGGCGGTTCCAGGATTTGACAATTGGGGTGAGGGTTGTTGGGGTCAGGCCTGAGGAGAGGGGACTGCAGCCGGTACATTGTTCCGGGGCCCATGAAGCTCAACGGGGCCCGGGTCCGGTGGTTGTGATGATGATGCATTAACAATAGTCTGAACCCTGAAAAAGACTCTGACTGCGGAAAAAGAGCATCTTCGTCATGAGCTCAGAGGCCCCGGCGAATGTCTGCTTAGGGGCCCCGGCGAATGTCTGCTTAGGGCCCCGGCGAATGTCTGTTTAGGGGCCCGGGTCGATGGTGTTAAGTAATTAATGCCATAAAAAGACTGTCAGGTCAGGAGCCCGCGACTATTTTT
This sequence comes from Metaphire vulgaris, assembly GCA_018105865.1. Taxonomy (NCBI): domain Eukaryota; kingdom Metazoa; phylum Annelida; class Clitellata; order Crassiclitellata; family Megascolecidae; genus Metaphire; species Metaphire vulgaris. Next base: position 1,572,190 of record CM030862.1, read on the forward strand.
GGCACCGGGGCCCGGACGTTCTCTCGGCTGCCCTGGTTGGGACCCTATACTTACTACTAGATACCTATCCACAAATGGTTGGTCCCATGCTTAGAAGTTGCCGCACCAACGCCCCTCCCCACTTTCCAAATCCTGGAGCCGCCGCTGAATGCTAGAAATAAATTGCGTCTTTTGGAGACAGCTGGATGAACCTCTGTGCAAATGTTTCCATCCCCGCAGGATGGCCTCGTCCAAAGCGGCCGACGTAGTCGACCTTGACGCCATCGTCCGCAAATGGGCGACGCAGATGTTCGAAGCAACGAAGACCGCCGACCAGAAGCGCATCCCGAAGGAGCATCTCCAGTACACCGTCAACTGGAACCGCGTCCGATTCGTCCACCACGAGCCGCAGTTCGACGACAAGGTGAAGCCGCCGAAGCCGCAGTCGCACGTCCTCTTCCGGACCCGGCTGACGAACAGCACCGACCGCGAACAGGAGTACTCGATCCGGGCCGAACGCTCGACGACCTCCGAATGCCACGTCTGCGTCGAACGGGCGGTGACGCTCGGCTTCGAGATGGTCCTCTCCCTGAAGACGCCGTGCGAGATCTTCGAGGCGAACGCCGGCTTCAAGCGCGAGCTGTCCGTCACCAACGCCCAGGGACAGACGATAGCCGAGACGCTGACCTGGGCCGTCGACAGCGCCGTCCGGGTGCCCGGGAACCACGAGGCGACCGCCCAGCTGGTCGTCTTCGAAGACGAATTCCAGGGTAAGTTCTCCGTCCAGACGGACGTGTCCGGGAAGGTCGTGGTGTCGGTGAACAACGTTCGCGACAACAACTACCTGGTGAAGACGATCGAAGGGGACCTGAGCGAGATCGTCCGACACGAGATGGACTCCAACGGAGCCAAGGGATTCACGAGGGATGGAAAGGTCATCAGCTTCACGACGAACGGACAGTGCCATTTCCGCTACGGGACCGAGCAGCACATCACCCTCAGCCAAGAACCGCTTTAATATGAAACAAAACGACGAAGAAGAGGACAATCCATCGCCCGCCGCCGCCGAAAACGGCGTTTCGTTGTAATTTGTGTCGTCAACTATTAATGTAGAGACAACCGGTAATTTTACAACATTTCATTTTTGAGTCATTACTTCTAACAATAAATTTTTATTTGGTTGTTTTGAAAATCTTTCAAATAATTTGAAGTATTGAATCGAAGAAAAGCCCATCAATTTTCATATGTGTTGTGGTTTGTTTCATGTGCGCTTTCCGTATTTAGACCTATATGTGACTTATCTACATTGGCATAGCCACGGGGGCACGAGGCTCCGGACCCCCTAATTTGACTGGGTCCGGTCGGGGAGGATTTGCGTAAAATCGTTGAGAAATTTTTGGGGGTAGGTAGCTTGATTAGAGACAATACGTGAACTCCGAAAAAACTCCTTAATGACCTTTTTACTCGCCGGGGACTTGTTTACATGAAAATGGCGATGTGCCCCATATTCCAGAATCCTGGCTACGCCACTATTGATCTTTTAAAAGAACTTAAAGAAGACCCGTGGGATTTTTATTTCGAACAGAACAATGCGAATTCTTCTAATGTTTAAAAATATTAAATTTGATAATTAAGAATGAAAACTGGTTTCACTGGCACAAATTGTAGCTGAATCGATTTAGGAAACTGTAACATATTGCGATAACTGTTTGTAGTGACTTTGAAGCTGTTGACTATTGGTTAAGACTTCTGACAAACATGTTCATTCATTTCATATTCCTCTTCTTTTAGATCCTTCGCAAAGACTTGTGATTAAATTAAACGAAAGTTGTTGCCGACGCATTCAACGCTAATCTTTCTTCAAGGTGGTTTGATTTTATTATACAGGGTGGCGCAAAAATCGTACTATATTAAATGCAAACCTAAATGCGATTGGTCCGGCTTTTTGCGCCACCCTGTAATGGAGATTTGGTTGAAAATGGAAATTACACGTTGCCACAAATATCACCGCTGCATCCAGGCACGAGCGCCCGCACATTAGGGCAAGAGGGGGCAATTGGCCCCTGGAAAATGCAAATACCGGCATTTTCACAGTGAAAATTATTGTAAACCTTGCTAAAACATTAACCGTGACCATTTTGTTTTGTCGGCCAGAAAAATTTCTATGGGCGCCCGTGTCACCCAAAATTTTTTTAGTCGGGAACGAGGCTAAGGTTCGCTAGATGATCATATCGCAGTATGATCTCAATGCTTCTAAACTGTGTTTATTCTAGGCCTTCTCTGGTGGAGAATTCCCCCTCCCCAAAGGTTTAAAATCCCCCAAAATTATATGTTGGCTGGGGGGATGAAAATCCCCCCAAAGTGTGAATACTCAGACCTTGTCCCCCCAAACATTTCAAAATCCCCCAATGTCAAAGTGGCTAGAATAAACACTGCTTCTAAACATTATACAGTAATAGACTGCGTTACTTCTCTGAAACCAGCGCATTATCACCTTTTAAATTAAGTCATAAACTGTTCCTGTTTGTCCCATCGGTCTTCGAATGAAGCTCCCGCCCATCAGACAGCCCTCTTCATCGTCACCACTCACCATTGTATAATTATTGTTGTATTTTATACAACAACGCCTGATGCTATAAGCGTCATTAAACAATCACTCTATAGATTTAATTAACTGATTGGTTCATAAAAAGACAGAATCGGAATTACGCAATAGTTGCTTTGTGTCAAAACTTTGTAATCTTTTGAAATTTTTTAATGATGGGAGTAGGTTATTGACAATTTGACAGACTGCGTATAGTGTCGTTTGAACTGGCTGAGGGGTGTCGCATTTCGAACGCTGTAGAATAAAATTGAGATCGACTATATTGACAACTCTAGCACGATTTAACGCGGTGATGATGGGGACACAAGAAAATGAGATATATTTAATTCAGTGTTTCATAACTCTCTGAAATTTTGCTTATCTACAATGCAGCTACTGTAACAAAAGTCCTTCCATTGGTGAAAGTCATATCAGAGAATCGATTTATAATATTTCTGTCGTCTATAAAGCTTGTGATACAAGAAACCAGTTGCCTTAAGACACGGTTCATCTCGCGATCGACTTTGTGGCCATTTCACTCGATGCTCGACAGAAATCTCTTTTCTTGATGTTCCTCGACTCGTTACTGTTAGTGACAGTGGTTAGTTGTTTTCAAGTGTTAATCAACAGTTTCCAGAATGCATGGTTCCATTCCATTTTTCGATTTGGGTTTTTAGTCAGCCCCCTTTTCTACTGGCGGGGATGAATTTTAGCAGTCGAAATCCCCCCTTTCGACGGAGGGCAAAAATTTGGGCGTGGCTATAATTCTATCTCACTAAATTTGGAATGCTTGTGACGTTAAAATTTACTACTCATCAGTAGATTTGATCAAAAAGATGGAAGCGACGGATTAAGACCTTAATAACCTATAGACCTACACTGTAGTTAAATCGAAGTTTTGAATTTCTATTACAACCTTCGTGAACATGAAGCGCTGAAGTTTTAACCGACAATTTACCAATATCAACTTTTGACTTCGCTACAGGTAGGCAACTAGGCATAGGTCTATTATTTCAATTCGCCGTAGGATTCAGCCTACTCCAAACCACCAACCCACCAAGAACTTAACGCCAAAAGCGTTTTTGCTAAAAGCGAGTTACTGCAACTTTAGGCCTACTTAAAAGCGAATAATAGGGTTGCAGCGTCTGTTTTAACGTGCAGTGATACACAAAATGTGCAGCGGTAAAATGCAATTTTTGTGTTTTGTGCGGCGATAAATTTTCCGGACGACCTATTTGGCTTGTTTTTGCTCGGATGTCCACAAATTTTCTGTGTTTAGTGCAGTGATAATTTTTTTCTTAAAACAGTCCCTGTATGGTTCGATCTAATTAATTTTTTAACCAAAACAACTAACATAGCCAACGGCTTCATATAAAACGTGCTGCATTTTATAGAACGTCATGTCTATTCACAGTTCTAATTCTATTTCCTTGCATAGATTAAAATGACGTAAAACCGCCGCAGGTATAATAATGATAAACGGCAGGACGACAGAACGTAATTTACATGTCCATGAATTTTATCGTGACGAAAATGACCGTCTTCAGAGTTGACAGCTAGCCACCTGAGGTTGACGGGTAGCCACCTAGCGATTTATGCAAAAGCTAATGATTCTCCCGACCCCCACCCCACCCCCAACCCCCAGCCGATCTGCGATGCGTTTTCTGTGAGGTGATTGAATCTGTTGCTAATAACCAAAAAATCACTGCGCTGCTAGAAATAAATGATACGGCGTAAGATTAATGCATTGCTGCAGACAAGTGACTCCTAAGAAATTTTTCCATCTACCGACGAAAAATTGAATCAAATTTTTTTCATCAACTGACGTAAGACGATGTTGGACGAAGTTTTTTTTAAAGCAAAGAACGGATTACAGTAGAACTTCGTTATAACGGACTCGGTTATAACGTTAACTCAGTTATAAAATACCGCAGTGTATACGGTCCCGTGTTATGCGCTGCAGTATTGGCGACATTGGATAACGTACATCGTATGTTACTATATTTTACAAATCCACTATGTACGCTATAACGAGGTTCTACTGTACCTGACTTGTAAATGAATGCAACGTTCTCTAGCAGAAACCACAGAAGTGAGGTGAGGCTCACATTGGAACCAATCTTACAGAAACTCAGAGCTGTTAGCTCGAGGGCGTAGCGAGATACTGTATTCACGTCTTTGTCGCAGTGGCGGCTCCAGGATTTGGCAGGGGGCGTTGGGGTGGCAACTTCTAAGCATCGGGGCCAAACATTTGTGGATAGATAGCAATTTCTATAGCAGATACTGCGGTACTACTATTACAAAGCGCGCTATATAAATTCACGAGATTTTACTTGCATGCTTACTTACTACTTCATTGCATTGATAGTGTGAGGGCCCACGGACTTTCCAGAAGCCAAGTAGGAGAATGCTGTGACATCTAACTAAGCTTCTCCGTAAACTTTTTAAGCATACTGTGTTTAGTTCAACCATGACACATTCGAACTGACGCCGATATGCTTTTGATACGTCGATTGAATACTTACTTATTCAACTTTGGCTCAAAACTACCAAAAAAGTTGCCAACAACATCTTCTAAACGCAAGAGGTTTCAAGAACTTAACAAGACATTGCAGTTGCACCGTGGTAGTATTCGAGTCGGACAAGTGGGGGAGGGTATAAAATAATGACAATGACCATTGATTCGTTCCGTACCAGGGATATTTTTACACCCCCTAACACCCACAACAGGCCCCCTCTCAATTTGAGACCGACACCCCCAATTTCAGCTATGGGATGACCATTTTTTTGCTTGTCAGACTTTTTTGGCAGGGGACCTCAGAATTTACCGACACCCTCCCCTCACAATTGATAATCCTAGAAATAACCCTGCTCCGTACCCCTAAGGATATTCACACCCTACCAGTTGTTTAATATAAAGCTGAATTTATCTTAAATTAACAAATTCATGGAAAACTCAGGTGCTGTTAATCTTAATCGTACTCACGGCTTAGGTACTAGTACAAGTACTTAGGTACTTGTATCCGAGACTCTAGTATTCGTACTTGTATACTTGTTCCAAAGACATAAATAGAAGACCAGAAGACCAAGGTTCTTAAGATTTCTTAAATTCCAAAAGTCTGCAAACTTTTATATAAATACTGAATACTACGTTATTTCGGCTTTCTTACTTTTGTGACATCGAATTCTCTGAGTTTGCCTGCTCGCAAATAGCAAAATATACAGGACCATATTAAGGCGGGGGCTGTAGCCCCCGGCCCATCATGAAAATAGGCCCACCGATTTTCGAGATAACCTCTTTTTTTGCTTGTAGGCACGTTTTGCAGCACGATTTGGAAGGGAGATAACCTTTTTTGCTTGTCAGAGATTTTCAAGGAGATAGCCTTTTTGCGACAGCCTTTTTCAGTATAGACGGCGGCCCACTCGGACCTCTCTCGGACCTTAATCCGGCCCTGAAAATATAGCATCGTAAGCCGTTTACAAACTCCGAAAGAAAGACATCCTGGTATTGTGAAGCGACTGGGTCCGTCGGGGATCAACGTATTCTTCACTTTGCCTTCAGGCTCAAATCTCTTTTTCATCAGACAGAGAAATAAACGCGCAAATCCCCGGCGAAACCGCAATAATTTCGCTTCGTTTGGCGCTCAATAGAAATCAGTTCTGCGAGTTGCTTTTCTAGTTTTATCTCGATAAATCGTCGATTACAAAATATAAAAAGATTCGCTTCTTCTTGTATTGTGTTCGGATCGAGATGCGTGTGTGCGCGCGCGCGTGTGTTTGTGTGTGTCCGACCGTTAAACAGGACCTCCAGCGCACATCCAAAGCGACTATAGTCGTTCGTCGCCCATGTATTTGTGTCTGTTTGTCTGCTGCGTAAACCGAGTCTTGTTTGAACAACTAGAAATCAAATATGCCATATATCAACAGAAGTTTTCCTGAAATTAACGCATCAACTCCTTTGAGCTTTCGCCAATAAATGTGATCATCGTTTTGACTTTTCAATAATTTCTCTCTAGCGTTGATGCGATGTCTCTGAAGCAAAGATTTGAATTTGAATGTAGGTTTGTACAGTAAAATCAGTGGTAATCGCTTCTTTGTGACAGATTTCCTTTGAGATCAATGGGCATAAACATGAATTTTCAGGATATTTTTCTGGATTTTTGTACAAAGTAAGAAATCAACTGTGACGCTCTGCTATAGGATATTTCTGGCGGTTGCAGCTTTCGAGAATATTTTTGCAGACACTCTATTTCTGGTTGGTCGAATATTTTTCTTCGGAATATCAAAATTTTTAATTCCCGAGCAAAGCCAATCAACGAAACGTTATCAACAAGCTTTTAAAATATCTTTCCAGCAAAACTGCGCTTCCAAAAATAAGAAAATTAAATCGGCCTAATCATTGTCATCATCGTCGTCATCATCATCATCATCATCGTCGTCGTCGTCGTCTGATTTTCGAATGTCGCTGGAATAAGCACGTTACACCTCTTCTCAAAGGCAAGCTTTCAATCAATCAATCAATCAATCAATTAACTAATCAATCAATCAGTTTATTAGTATCAAAGTCAGAACCAAAGATCGTCAATATCACAACTCAATATAGGAAAAAAGTTGTAAAGACAAATGCTAAAATATGTAACATTTCGATATTTGATAAGTTAGATATTTGATATATTAAAATTGACGTTAACGGATTAGGAATTACTGGATTCGAATCCATAAACGCATGACCTTTGAGCGATGTTTTATCACCTACCGAGCCTTGAACGGCCCCCCTTTCTGTTCGGAATACATCTCCTCACCCGTCTCCAGATCTACGTCGAATGACCGTCGTTCTCAGATCCATCTGCTCCAGCTGCAGTCGCGTCCAATTCTACACGTCCCTCTTCCGGACAAAACTGCAGAATTTGGCGGCGACAGATCGACTTTTCACGTTGCAATCCAATTCCGTGGAACTGATTGCCAGAGAACGTCAGCAGATCTAACTCTGTTCTGTTATTCATGAAGAACTTAAATACTCACTTGTTTAACATCTCCTATACAAGTGACGTTTGTTAAAGCGCCCGTAGCTTCGCCATTCCCACTGCGCTATAAAAATTGTCTCTATAACAGCAATAATAATAATGATAAATATAATAATAATAATATAATAAAGATAAAAATATAATAATGATAAATATAGTAATGATAAATATTATAATAATAAATATAATAATGATAAACATAATAATGATAAATATAATAAAAATCATCATCATTGTCATCGTCATCATCATTTAAAAGTTTTCGTCATCATCATTTTAAAGTTTTTATAAAAATAAAAATAAAATAATAATAATAATAATACAGTAGTAGTAATAGTAATAGTAGTAGTAGTAGTAATAATAGTAGTAGTAGTAGTAGTAGTAGTAGTAGTAGTAGTAGTAGTACTATATAGTAGTAGTAGTAGTAGTAGTAGTAGTAGTAGTAGTAGTAGTAGTAGTAGTAGTAGTAGTAGTAGTAGTAGTAGTAGTAGTAGTAGTAGTAGTAGTAGTAGTAGTAGTAGTAGTAGTAGTAGTAGTAGTAGTAGTAGTAGAGGTGGCAGTAATAGTAAAAGTAGCCGTATTTATTATTATTATTATTATTATTATTATTATTATTATTATTATTATTATTATTATTATTATTATTATTATTGCTGTTAGTATGCCTACCGTTATAATATTTGTTAATAGTTGGCCCATTGCTGTTGTGTTGTCGTTGTTGTTGTCGTTGTTGTTGTCGTTGTTGTTGTGTTTGTTTTCTTTATGTTTCGCTACTTTTATTGTCGTCACCATAGTCTCATGGTGTATCTGACAATCTCAGATACGACCTCTCTGCTGCATTCTCTCGTATTCCCGAACGCAACGATCAGTCTTGGCGGCATGTCTCTGACCCGCGCACAGCAGCCTCCTCGGACCGAGCCAGCGGATGCCACCACGCAGCCACCGGCTCGCATCGAACGGCGAAAGAGGCCCAAGGTGTAGTGACCGCGTCTTCTCTGGCCGTCATTTTGCCGTATGTCCATCGTCCAGCTTGTGCGCTTCGGTGACCAGCGTTCGAGGTTGTCACGCCAACATCGGCGACATGAAAAGTTGATCTGATGATTGAGATTTCTGGCGAGACCCGCCGTCTTCGAGCAGCCAACTAACTCCGAGTGATTTTTTCTTCACGGCTAAGTCGCTCAGCGCTATTTCGGTCTTCATCTATAGCTGCGTTCAAAGACAGGACTCTTATCGCTGAAGGCAGTTGTTTGGAGGTATGCACTTCAACCGAATTTCTTTTGCAGATAACAGATTTATTTATGTAGTAGTGGTAGTAGTAGTAGTAGTAGTAGTAGTAGTAGTAGTAGTAGTAGTAGTAGTAGTAGTAGTAGTAGTAGTAGTAGTAGTAGTAGTAGTAGTAGTAGTAGTAGTAGTAGTAATAGTACTGACGTAACAACGTCTAGCACAGATTTACTACTACTACTACTACTACCACCACCACCACTACCACTACCACTACTACTACTACTACTACTACTACTACTACTACTACTACTACTACTGCTACTACTACTACTACTACTACCACTACTACTACTACTACTACTACTACTACTACTACTACTACTACTAATCTCATTCTCTCCCCCGCACCAGGATCATCGTCGTAGAGATGCCTCTGCCGAGCCTCAGACACCCCTACTCGGATGGTGTTGCCGACATCGACTCGGTCTTCGTTCGGACGACGCACATCTTCGGAGGGTCGTCAGGGGTCGCCACCACCGCCCCCGTCCCCCACGACGGCCCCGAAAATTCCTCGGCATCACCGGTCCGTTCGACGGGGGGAGGCGGCCACGGCGCCTCGGTGTCCCTTCGCCGGGGTCAACCCCGACCGTCCGCCGGCGACGCTCACCGGCTGAAGGCTTCCCCTCGGGGGCAACCGGAGACACTCTGCATCCTCGACTCGTGTTGCTGCGGAGGCAGTCTGCTCATACTCTGGATGGTAAGTCATCGCGCGCCATTGCTTCTAATTGATTTTATTAAAACTAGTAGTAAGTAAGTAAGTAAAATCTCGTTAATTTCTATAGCGCTTTCAAAAGAAGCACCGAAGTAGCTCCTTATTCCTAGGCGCTGAATCTTAGAATGAAGTAGCTATAGCCAAAGGTGGGGTCATTCATGCAGGGTCATTTAATCCAAAGGGCCAGTTGTTGGGACGTTACAGCTATGGAGGAAATGATTATTTTGGAGAGAAATGATTTCAGTCTAGAGAGAAAAACTTGAGGATAAGTTGCAAGAATGGAAGGAAATTGTGACTCGAATTTCTTACCTGACCATGACTTAGACAGCGGAGGGATGCTGAAATTGAGTAATAATAAGTAGTAGTAATGCAGCCTCTCCGTGTTCCTTTATGGTGTGAAATAAAGGCGACAGCATACGAGTAATAATCATCTTTCTCCAGCAATGTGTTTTCCTGACTGCATCTGACATTTGGAGTCCTGTCTACTCAGAGTGTAGGGTGTCAAGCAAAGAAGTCTTCATTGCGAACTCCTCTCAAATACTACCTTGATGAATTCGTTCTACCCCCCCCCCCGGAAGCCCCCCCGCCTGGTTGTCGCGAGGTGACGCCGCTACACTTTGGAATTGTAAAGAAAACCTAAAACCTTAGATGGTTGTATTCAGGATCTAATAACGCAGAAGTAGACCAAATTTCATGCATTTTGGCTCAGAGGTTATGAAACTAATTACAAATGAAACAGAGTGGCACCGGTTTTATTGAGCCACCCTGTAATATATATATATATATATATATATATATATATATATATATATATATATATATATATATATATAATGTGCTGGTCCCAGTGTCGTGTGGTAGCATTATATGGGTGACATAAGCACAGGCCGTAAAACATTTAAAAATATACATCTTGAATGAGTTCTTATTAACTAGGCCTACATACTAGTCATTGAATAAATACAGAAATGTCTTTTAAGATCCAAGTCACTGATTTCAAGAACAAATCAAGGACTCAAGACCAGGACCAGTACCAGGAACTTGTAACTTGTCCTTAGGGAGTCCTCAAAAGGCCAGACCCGAGGCCATGGACTAACAATCCTGGTAATCAGTCGTAAAAGCCTTGTGTGTCGAAGCCAAACTGTGTAGCATCCTAAGTGGACGCATAACAACAATCAACTGGTTGTCCCTCCTCCTCCTCCTCCTCCTCCTCCTCCTCCTCCTCCTCCTCTCAGGACCGTGGGTCTCGGAGACGGATCCTTTCGGCGCGGGAATCCTGCTTTGTGGAATTCACTCCCAAAGACAGTGACAAATGAGACATTACCTGATCGGTTCCGGAAACAGTTGAAGACGCATTTGTTTGACAGCTCGTTTTTGTAAAGCGCTCTTGACTTTGTCTTGACTGTCATGTTTACTGCGCTTAGAAAATTGTCTTGCATAATATAATAATAATAATAATAATAATAATAATAATAATAATAATAATAATAATAATAAGAAGAAGAAGAAGAAGAAGAAGAAGAAGAAGAAGAATAAGAAGAATTTAAGCGAGTGACTGTCTGTTGGAGTAGGGCCAACAGCGCAATTACTAGATAGAAGGGCAGTCATTAAAGATAGAGAGGCAGCTATATCCAGTGACAACGAATGGGCGAAACGAAATGGAAATTAAGACCGGAAGTGGATCTATAAGACGTTTCAGCAACCGTCGAAGGATATTAATCTTCAATTCCAATTCTGGCGAGAGTCATTCAAGGTTCCCTCGTTCGAACCATAGCTGCCCACCCCCTCCCACCCACCCAATCGACAACACAAGGCTGCAAGGACTGATTCGTGGCTGAAGAGCCTCCGTCCTTTTCCCTGCCTCTGTCTCTGTCTGTCTCTGAATCTCTATCACTGTCTCTTTCTCTCTCTCTCTCTCCCATCTCTCTCTCCATCTCTCTCTGTGTCTCTGTCTGTCTCTGTCTGTCTGTCTCTGTCTGTCTGTCTGCCTGTCTGTCTGTCTGTCTCTGTATATAAATACAAATAAATATATATTTGTTCCCCTACAACTCTGTCTTTCTATGTCTCTGTCTCTGTCTCGATCTCTGTCTGTCTGTCTGTTTTTTCTTCTGTCTCTCTCTCTGTCTCTCATACTCTACGTGTGTCTCTCTATGTCTTGTGATCGGAACCTTCTGTGCATTGGTCTTCGTCTTTCGACGAAATTAATGCGCTTTTCGTCGACCGTTGTTGAATTCATGAATCCCGCGATGTCCGAAGTCGATTTCTCTCATAAACAACCGATTGAGTAATTGCGCACTGTGCAGCTCTAACCGTCGACCGAGCGAAAGTTTGATGAAAATGCAGTCAGAGCGGTAATAATTCTGCGCTGGGAATTTCAATCACTCGACAATCACGGAATCAATCACGCTTGGTTCAAGAGGAACGGCACAACCAATCGGGAGGTCGTGTCGAGATTGAAAAATGTTTCCTTTTGAGAAACACAGAACGCCAAAGTAAAAGATTGAATTCCACGAAAATATAAATCCCCATTTAGAGAGATTTGCTTTGAGCTCCAGTCTACATAGGCGTACTGTACGTCGTACATGCGCGTTCGCGCTTCCTCCATTAAATGCAAAGGATTATATTATGTTAGGTCTAGGTGTGCAATTTCCTCTGTTTGTATAGCGCCAAGCCATCGTAATAGAGTTACAGGAACATAAATTCTGTCGATTTTGATAATGCCTTAGTCTCTCAAAGTGAGTATGGTGCGTAATTGTAATCTGAAGGAAATAAGAACTCACTAACTATACTACAGTAGGTCTAAGCACTACAACTTCTCAGCATAGTTACAGTATATTAAGGCCGCCCCAGAAAAGAAATTGTATTTGAAAAGAATCAGTCTGTCTATCAATTTGTAAAATATTGTTGACTGGCCAGTCTCAGTATTTGAAATTTATACTAAACCACTGATTACAGCATGTATTGTCTATTGTCTTGTTAAATGCGCCTAGGACTATGGCTGTCATCAGTAAATAATTATTTATAAGACACCCTCCCTGGTTGGACCCAAGTTTTGTATTCTCCCTATACGTAAGTTGGATCTTAAAATTCACTGTGATCTTTAGACTTTTGGCCAAAAGCGTGCTTCGTAGAGTTGCACTTTTTTCTCCGCAGTCTACCCCGCACTTTTCCCCACTCTCCTTTCTCTGACATTTGCCTCATCTTTTGCGGATAGATTTGGAGTACAGGCGTACGTCTTTATGGCAAGAGTTTTGGACAAATGGAACAGTCTGGACGAAGAGGCAATAACAGTTGAAACACAAAAACCGATTAAATAGTTATCTAGGAAAAGTTGGTCATTGTTTTATACAGGCCTGTAAAGAGAGGAGATTGCCCTCCCCCCCCCAAAAAAACCAAAATCCCCCAAATAGTTATTGAAAAGTACAGTTATTACAGTGGCTTTCACAAAAGACTAACTGTTTAATCGATTCACGAAGCCTTAAGCCTACTAGCGGCAAATGCCATCACAGGGCCTTAAATAAAATAACGCGCTAAACCAAACGGCTATTCCTTCTGCTACTTATGCAAAGGCACTGCCTACACTATAGAGACAGTAACAAATGTATTTGTTTCTGCCGTACATCGTCCGACGTCCAATATTAAACGCAGTGTCCACAGAATAAATTTCGACCGCTAATTCATGCCACGCGTAGCGACTCTTCTTCTCTTCCCTGACATGACACGACCTCTTCTTCTGTCGACCTCTGACCGGTCGGGTCACGGCGCGTGACAGGAGGGACTGCGCCCGCTCCGAGGCCCAATATGTCGCTGTCAAGTGGACTTTGCTACTATATATGTACGAAGTAGTACAAAACCGTGACTCTTTGAACTGTAAAATCGTGTGTAAAAGTCCAACATTCTTTGGGGAAAATGTTGACAGATTCGGTCTAAAAATCTCAAATACTGGAATTAATCGAGCGATATATTACACCAATCTTTCATGATGTTTCAAATAAAAATAAACAATAAAAACACCTTAAATTATCCCCGTCATTTAACATTTTTATATTATTGAAAACAAACTGTTAGTCTACGTACCAAAATAACTGTCTATCGGAAAATTACGTTTTTTTTATAAAAGCTAACTTTGAAGCATGTAAAAATGTAGCAAAATGCATGCATGTATCAAATGTATCAAATGTATTTATCTATTTATTATCAACATGTATGTATATATCAAATGTATTTATCTATGTATTATCAACATGCATGTATGTATGTATCAAATGTATTTATCTATGCATTATCAAAATCTATGTATGCATCAAATCATTTGATACATACATACATTTTGATAATGCATAGATTCCAATGTACCAAATATACTTATCTATGTATTGTCAAAATGTATGCATGTATCAAATGTATTTATCTATTTATGTATGCATCTTATGTATCAAAATTTCTTATCCAATCTTTAATTCCCTTGTCTTCTTATCGTAAATCTCGTGTGCATTAGTCGCTGTCAGGTCGTCCCTGTTGATCTGCAGACATTGTGTTGCACATAGAATTCCCGTTTAACGACTCTAAATAATTCATACCACTTCGGTATGCATGCATGCATGCCTGCCTGTCCGTGCCTTATTCCTATGGAGTTTTGATTAGACTGTTATTATTGGCCAAACGGGTCCCTGAAGATCGACCTATGTACTCAAGCATAAGAATCGAGCATTTCGTAAATGACTTCATGGAAAAGGACCGCTTCTGTTGTCTACGCAGTAGTAACATACGAAATAATGCATTGTTTCCCAGTTTCTTCTCTTCCTTCCTTCCTTCCTTCCTTCCTTCTTCCTTCCTTCCTTCCTTCCTTCCTTCCTTCCTTCCTTCCTTCCTTCCTTCCTTCCTTCCTTCCTTCCTTCCTTCCTTCCTTCCTTCCTTCCTTCCTTCCTTCCAATAGACAGGGCAGGATTACAGTGGTTCGTATCGGTTCGGTTAATCCGAGCAATTTGCCAATCGAGGACAATAAGGCAACTGCTGTACAAATTGCAGGCGAACTAAGCCTTCGACAAAGTGACGAATATATCTCCTTTAATTAAAACGCCGCAGTTTCTAAGAATTGTGCTGGGCTTTTGCCGTCGCTCGGAAGTATAAATATAAAGCAATGGACAGGACCTTTTAGCTTGTTAATATTGTTGGAGGAAAAAACTATGAAAGTTCCACATGACCTAATTTTCTTCGATAAAATTTGGGTCGAGGTTTACGCCAAACTGCAACCCCTAAAACAAATGATGATGATGATGATGATGATGATGATGATGATGATGATGTTGATGATGATAACAATAGTAATAATAATAATAATGCATCTCCAGTCATCCCCCAACGTGGAACCGCCCCTGAAGGCTTTTGACGTTGTGTTATTGGTTAGAAAATGGCACTTTAATATAATAAATAATAATAATAATAAAATAATAATAATAATAACCAGTAATAATAATAATAATAATAATAATAAGGGGATGATTGATCGGTTCTATCTCAAACGTTCTCAACTGGACATAACAAACTCAATTTTACAGATCTGCTTTTTGACAGAGAAGTAAGAGTGTAATCAAGTTTTGTCAAAAATTTCTATCTCTTGTAGATAAAAAGTCTTTCAGAATTTTGCCTCTCTTGGACATTTTAAATGACATTTTTAAACTACAGAGAATGGTATTGGTTGAATGGCTGGCTTTTGACATAGACATGAAAAGCACCTGCTAAATCAAGTTTTTTGAAAATTAGGCCACTGTCTGTCTTCTACTGTAATCTTCTTTCTTTTGAATGGCTAAACTTTGATATTGGAAGACGTTTGAAAAAGCACTACTTTAGCGACCATGGATTTCCACTTTGTTCAAGATCTTAACATCCTCTTATTAATCGCCTTTTTCCACTTGTGTTAATCTTTACTCCGATTTAAAACAAGATTTCAATTCCTTCTTGTAACTCTTAGTAGCAATCTACATAAAGGTGTTTCTCTGCCTTCCCTTTGCTCTTTTCCCCTCCCAGACCTGTGAAACAAAACACACGTAGAAATCAAACAGCCTACTTATAGGCAGTATGATAACCAGTGACGGGAAATGTGAGAAAGACATAACATCAAGACTATAGGAATGGCCAATGCAGCATTATTCTGGGAACTCAGAACGATTCTTACAAACCTACTGTATTATTCGTATACAGTGAAGTATTTCACCTTGCAATACAAAAGAAAACTGAAATCCCAAGCGTGCAGAATGGACAGGCATATTGCATGGATTGATAAGGATGTAGTCATAGCATATTATAGTTCGCCATCGTCTTCCAATCTAATCTCGTCTAATGGCCATCGGTCGACGTTTCTTTACGGTTTCTGAGTTCGTCGGAGAGAGGGAGAGAGAAAAAAGCCGAGAAAATATTGAATCGCCGTCGAAATTTATCATTCCGGACTCGAGAAATCCACAGAACGCGTCTCTGGTCGTCTTGCGCTTGATTCGACGCCTTCGTTCGGTTCGGTGGGTCCGGCTGATCAGACGTTCTGGTCAAGTTTCGGCGCCTAATAATAACCTCACATCACGTCACCAATCAGCGATGAGGTTGCTGCCAGATATTCTCCGCCAGCCCCCGTCTTTCCTGGTAAACTTCTCTTTCTGTCTCTCTGTCTCTGTCTCTCTGCCTCTATCTGTCTGTCTCTCTCTGTCTATCTCTCTGTGTGTGTCTCTCTCCCCTGTCTCTCTGTCTTTCTTTCTCTCTGTTTGTCTGTCTCTGTCTCTGTCTTTTTCTCTCTCTGTCTCGCTGTATCTCTCTCTCTCTCTCTCTCTCTCTCACTCTCTCTGTCTCTCTCTGTCTCTGTCTGTCTCTGTCTATGTCTCTCTCTCGGAAAACGCAGTAGATTCATTAGAAATTCCGTACGGCGACCAGAGAGAGGGAGGGAGGGAGACAGAGAGGAAGTGGACGTTTTCGGAGGCTTGCCATTTCTCCTAACGATGCCACCGCTGTATATACTCCGACGCACAGAAACACACACACTCGTCTGACCTTTCACCGGACAAAAAATAACCAAACGTAGCGACCGCTGGAGGAGGAGGAGGAGGAGGAGGAGGAGGAGGATGAGGAGGAGGAGGAGGAGGAGGTCAGACCGCCGACGCGTCTTCGAGATCCGATTTCTCGATGGCATGCCACTCTGCCAACGTCCGGCGGGCGAAGACTTATGGACGCGAGGAACGGCGGGGGGGGCGAGTGCCCGGGTACTTTCTGGACGCCTGCAGTTAGCTAGCTACTAGAGAGAGAGAGAGAGAGAGAGATAGATAGATAGATAGAGAGAGAGAGAGAGAGAGAGAGAGAGAGAGAGAGAGAGAGAGAGAGACAGAGACAGAGACAGAGACAGAGACAGAGAGAGAGAGAGAGAGACAGACAGACAGACAGACAGAGAGACAGAGACAGAGACAGACCTCGGACACTTCTCGCGTGTTCGGCTCATTAGGAAAGCCTGGATTCGAGTGCAGACACACGACGAGGTGATGTACGACTTCTGTTCATGACCCGACAGCGGCACCAGATGTGTCCATGCGTCGACGAACTTCTTCTCTCCCCCCCCCCCACCCCACCCCGGCTTACATCTGCATGTCACGGTCGGTGCCCGGATGATTCGGAGGAGGAGGCTCGGGGTCGCCGAACCGCCACCCCCGTCCCCCACCCCGCGCCCCGTCGACCGTATACGATCGTCGCATGGTGTCCGTGCTGCGCCGGAGGAAGATTCATGCCATTGTGGGATGCTAAGTCGACATCTGAATGTCAATGCAAACCGTTCCGGGGCCCCGCGGAGAGGAGGATCGATACTTACTCGTCGGGGTGGGGGGTGGATGGGGCGGAGAAAATTCGCGCAGCAGCGGCGGCGGCTGTTATTGCCCGGATTGACCGTAAAATAGACGGCGGGGGGGGCGGAGGGGGGTGGAATGCTACGCGGAGAAGCCCTTGGCGTCTTCGCCGAGAGAGTTGTTCCGGCGCAGTTAAAGTTTCGACGGCAGAAGAAGTCCCGATAAAACACGCTCCGGTTGACACACAAAGAGTCGGAAGCAAATGAGTCCAGACTCCGTTAAATAAACACGCGACTAACTCAGTTTTTGACTCAATTTCTTCTCTCATTCTGAGCGGCATTTGAATTTGTATTTTTACAAAATCATAATAATAAAACAGCTTTAATTTTCCACGAATTGTCTCTGTCTGTCTGTCTTCCGTCTGCATGCATTGGCCTGTGTTATTCCATCAGATTCTGATCTAAGAATCATAAAGAGACTGATTTAATGAGAAAAAGGCAGACAAAGAAAAAGACAGAGACAGAGAGCCAGATAGAGAAAAGAGCTGGAAAACTAATGATGCAATTAAAATGTCGGTTGGAGTTAATTAGATTTTTCTTAAATATTTAGAATTTATGCAAAATTCTGCAGTAAAAATTCGTTACGACGTACTAATCAGGTCTGTAAAATTGGGTACGTTATATCTGAGGTATATTATTATACCCAATACAATCCAATACGGTAGCGCATCGCACAGGACAGTACATTGCAGACGTTATAACAGAGTATACGTTATAACCGAGTCCGTTATAACGAAGTTCTACTGTATATTTAAATAGTTAACAGGAGGATAAACTTATATCTTTCTGCAATCCACGGTCCTCTCGGAATTCGTTGATGAGAACAATAATTATAAACAGTGGCGGTTCCAAGAACTCTTGGTGGGGGGAGTGCAATGAATTTCTAGGAAGATCCCGCCAATTGTCAAAGGAATTTTATGTAAACGGTTTAGAAGAAATCTGTAGATTTGATTTATAAAATATAATTTTCACAATTAACAATGCATAAAAGCCATTTTAGTCTGATTGTACAAAGTCATAGTGGGCAAAATCGAGTTTTCTATTGCTGGAAGCGAACTTATCGATGACATTGTCTATGGATATGTCCATATCTTTGTGGATGTACGTTAAGGCTAATCCGTTTTATAGACGATCATCTTCCAACGAAGATGCATTTTTTGGTTGGCCGGTGGGGGGGTTGCATCCCCAGTCATCCCCAACGTGGAACCGCCCCTGGTGAAGGGAAAAGACATTGCTCACTGGTTTCCGTCTACGTAAGAAACAACTAACATTCATGACCATCTGCCATTACCACACTGAAAGACATCGTATATCTTAAAAGATGCATCCCCAGTCATCCCTCAATTTGGAACCGCCCCTGATTATAAAAAACAAGCACATTTTCTGCGTTGTTAATTAAAAGAATTCCGAATTTGGCGGCGTTTCGTCGCCGGAGGCTTCTCCCTATCGCAAGAAGCAGTCGGCCGCCTACCTCGACCGCACCGGGTCCATTTCGACCTGCAGCGTCGAGGACCAGCTCCCCAACTACGGGTCCTGTTCCGGTGCGGGTCCGGGGGGACCAGTCGTCCCCGAGCCGACCAGTCCGGAACCGCCGTCGGACGAGCCGCTCGGTCGCATCCAGTTCAGTCTCAGCTACGACTTTCGTCTGATGACCTTGAACCTGAAGGTCATCTGCGCCGCCGACCTTGCCGCCAAGGACGTCAGCGGAACCAGCGATCCGTACGTCAAGGTCCTTCTGCTTCCCGACAAGAAGCACAAACTGACGACGAACATCAAGAGAAAGAACCTCAATCCCAAATGGAACGAGGTTTTCGCTTTCGAAGGTAAGGCTGATGATGGATGCATGCAGACCAGTGGCGTAGCCAAGAGGGGTTTGTGGGCTAAACCCCCCCATGGCCGCCGACGAAGACATTTTTCAAATGTGTTTCCATGCATTTTTAATTTTTGGACGCGGTTTTAGGGGGGTCAACCCTCCCCCTTAGCTGCCGACGCAAATAGATAATTTGTAAGCGCTTACAGAGTAAAGATGTTAGGTGACGACCTTTTTTGCTTGTCAGCACTTGGAAGGGAAAAATAGAAGAAGGAAAGATTGAGGATTACCTTTTTTGCTTGTCAAGATTTGTTCGAAGTTGGTCACGATCAAAACCAACCCCCGCCTCCCCCCACTTCCGGAAATCCTGGCTACGCCACTGATGCAGACAGGCAGCGAACTAAATAACTAGATGCAGAGAGAGAGAGAGAGAGAGAGAGGAGGAGAGAGAGAGCAACTTAAGCAGTGTTATTTTTAAAAAACTCATAGACAGAATGTCTCTCCCCACCGCCTATATAATCATCTTTATTCGTGACAAGCACAGCATAAAAAGTAGTACACAACCAGTAGTACACAACCAAGGAAAACACAAATCAACTGAACAAAACTAAATAATAATAATAATAAAATAATAATAATAAAATAAACCTAATAATAAACAAATAAACTAAGCACAAACTTTACACAGTACCGCCTCTGACCTCAGACAAATCCTAGTAATGCACTGAGCAAAGTACAGTGGCTTCTTCTCATATCTATTAACAAAGGATGTTTGTCGAGAGCTACAATAGCATGCATACTATTCAGGACTTGATATAAATTATCTCATGTTTTAAAAATTTTGACAGAATCAGTCTGTCAAGAGCATTAAGAATACTTTTGTTTGGAAATGTGGCCCACCATACAATACAATAGGTAGACAGTAGCTCTTTACTAGGTTAACGCATATTAATTCTGAAGCGGCAGCTCTGCTGCGACTATACAAGCAATTAAACGTGCGGAAAAAATTTTAATTTAGCTTCCGAAATAGATAACCCGAAGTGCCTGCCCCCTTTTTCAGTGTCACCCCGAGATACCTAATTTCTTCCACAAATGGCAAGGCAACACCATCCAGGACCAATACAGCACATGCGACATTGCAACGTGTCCCAACCCTCATCACCATAGATTTCTTCACATTAAATTTCAAATCCAAATCCACAAAGTCATTGGTGCAAATATCCAGCATGTGCTGCATGCCGGATATAGAGTGTGACACCAATAAGATATCATCAGCATACAATAAACATCCAACAAACAAATCATTGATATAGCAGCCATATCCAGAATTTTGCAGAATTATGTATGTATGTATGCATGCATACATATGTATGTATGTACTGCATGTTTTCGTGTATGTCAATGTATGTATGTATGTATGTATGTATGTATGTATGCATGCATATGCATGTATATGTGCTGTCTGTGTCAGGATCATTTGTCAAACTGTCTGTCAGTTTTGACTTCAGAGCATTTGGTTCACTTTGCTTTGACAAAATCGTCGTCGTCGTCATCATCATCATCATCATCATCATCATCATCTTCATCGTGAGAAAAGAGATAAAATACACATACAAATAGACATGGACGAATACAAACAGCCGTCAAATGGCATGTCACTTTTACTATGGCTATAACTATTCGTATTAAGCCTATTCATACCTCTGTAAGTAAGTAAAAATCTCGTGAATTTATATAGCGCTTTCGAGCGCAGCTACCGTAGTAGCAGCTGGTCATTCCTATGCGCTTGAACTACCGTTGAAATAGCCATATAGCCGAAGTTTAGTGGTCGACCGGGCAAAGTCAATTTCAGAGATCAGTCAGAGGAGCGGAAGCGGACAAGCAGCAAGACGGACTATGACAAAGAAACAGAGAAAGAGACGTGTTCGCTTATCTGTGTGTTGTTCTTACAGTTCACGTCTGACAATCCAGTCACTCTATAATGTCCTGCTCATAATCCCGCAAAGAATGCCTGCTTTGTCATGTCCTAGCAGCCAACGTATACTTTCCCGTATAGTCAATATTAAATCCTAGCGCTGCATGACGGCTAAGTTAGCCTACCGCTAAGTCGGCTGGAGATTGAGACAGATCTTCCGAGCGCTTCTGCGAACTAACAGCATTTGTTGCGGCAAATTAATGATCGCGTCTGCGTCTCATTATGCGCAGTAGAAAAAAAAAGAAAACAGACACACGAAATCCAGCAGAGACAGACACACAGACAGATACAGATACAGAGACAGACAGACAGACAGAGGCAGCCGTCCTGCACGAGAGATTGGCGGAAGATGTACAGTAAGCCAAACGAAGACCAGTAATTTGATGAATCCACTTAGCCTCGATTTCAGGCATTCAAAAGTACTTATGTTTAAGTTAATGTCCCGTAAGTAGGTTATCTATTGGATCGCTTAGACTTCTTCGATTGATAATGAAGAAGATGTTGAGAAATCTTCACGTTACGTACATTTACCTATTGTAACTTCGAACGTTACATTGTAGAGAGCGCTCGTGAATAAACTGGTGCACTGCGCCAAACTTTCGCATAGCGCTACATAATTTTGTTTACGTACTTACTTACTTAAAGCTTGATTTCTGCACGCCTTATTCGTGTGGTTTTAAAATGTCACAATTTCTATGAGATTACAGAAATATTTTATTGGAAGCTTTTTGTACGATATATTTTATGGTACATGGTACAGTAGAACCTCGTTATAGCGTAGTTGACGGGACTGTAAAATGCAGTACGTTATGTCAGAGGTACGTCATATCCGATGCCATCCAATACGGTAGCGCATCACACGGGGATCGTACATTGCGGCGCGTTATATCCGAGTTAACGTTATAACGGAGTCCATTATAACGAAGTTCTACTGTATATTATGCTGTGTGCGTGTGAAACAATTTACTGCTGCTACGAAATCCTGTTGAAGCTTTCTTCCTGTATTGAGGAAGAGACTGGAATGATTTTTTCTGGCCGGAGCCATATTGATCTGCTAATCAGAAAGCAAGAAAAGTTAAAACACTCTTTTGCGAGAGACATATATAGACCTACACTTGCGGCAGAATCGCCGCTCGTTTCAGCCTGATTTGCCTAAATTTCCATTTAGATTAGGTGCTCTGTCTTAAACCCCTTCTCTCCCGTATACTACCGATGCCGCGCTCAGCCAGTGGCGGCTCCACCTGAGGGTCGGGCGGGGGGGGGGTCCGTGTTCCCTATTCAATGTCTGCCCCCGCCCAGTGGCGCCCTGTTGGGACCCTATACTTACTACTGCATACCTATCAACAAATGATTGCCCCCATGCTTAGAAGTTAGAAGTTGCCACCCTAACGGCCCCGCTCCCCGCTTGCCAAATCCTGGAGCCGCCAATGCGCTGAGCCCCCGGACTGCTGTTCTGGTGTAAATACGATGGAAGCTGGATACTTTCTTTCTAATGCGATTGATCTAAAGAGGGGAAAAGAGAGTTCTGTTGTTTAAATCAGGCAGCCGCTATGAACAAGTATTTCAAGCCGGATCCCCACAGAGGCAGTCCAGTGATGCACCGAAAGAATGGGTCGCTAGCGACAAAATAGCTGTCTCACAGCGTGGAATTCAATCTAGCGAGAGTGGTGGGGGTGACAGCGGCTGGTCAGAGGTTGCGCTAATTATTTAGCGTGTGCAGCAAAAGGAATGCCATTAGAAAATCGATTTTTTTCGCCTAGATTTAACCCCTTAACCGTGTATTTAACTGTAACTCAATGTAAAATGGACGGATATATCCGGGGTCCCCAGTTAAGGGGTTAACGTAAAAACAGCCTTAGCAAGGCATTTGTTGACAACGTCTTGAATGTTACATGGCCTAAGAGATCTAAATCAAAAACCATATTTTGGAAGTGCATGAATGATTTGTGCGCATCAAGCTTTGAGTAAAAAAATGCAGGAGAAAAATACATTGAATGTCCGACTTTCTATAGAAAACCAGCAAACATCAGACTGCTCAGAAGGTCACGTTCCCAGTCAGACACAAATCATTTGGCAAAATGCTAGAACATTTACAAAAAAAATCGGGGTAGGAAATAGCCAAGCTCCGCCGTCATTTTTGACGGGCAAACAGCTAGTGTTTCAAAATCAGTGGCGTATTTAGGGGATATGCTCCTGGTCCATAGCATACCCCTTTGGTCTTTGGTCCTTCTCTTCGGTTGCACTTAAAGACTGTTAGACCGACGACTGAACTTAACTCAGTTGCAGTAAATATACGATCAGTACTTTACATGTGGTATTATTAATAAACTTAAGCTGTATGTTATTGCAGAACATAGAATAAAAGTTATTTTTCGAACTTCTTAAATTTCAGCATACCCCTTTAAGCCTTTCTAAATACGCCCATGGTTTCAATATACCAGGGAAGGGTAAAACTCCAACATAGTGATAGAGCAAAAGCTAAGAAATTATTATTATTAATTATTATTATTATTATTATTATTATTATTATTATTATTATTATTATTATTATTTCAGGACAATTTATATAGCGCTGTACGCATGGTACGCATATGGCGAAGATTTCATCTTATCGGTTATAAGAGTTATCGGAGTCAATCGTCGTTATCTTTTAAAGGTTTTCCGTTCAGCAAACTGATGAACCGAATACTTTATCTACAAGTACTCGACTACGACCGATTCAGTCGCGACGACCCGATTGGTGAGGTCTGCGTGCCGCTCCAAGAGGTCGACCTCCTCAAGGGAGAGACGTTCTGGAAGACCTTGCAACCCTGCAAAGGACAGGCGGTACGTGGGGTGACACTCCAACAACATGGGTAACCACAGAAATTTTTCCAGGAGGGGTAAAACACATTTTAACACAATGGTCACGATTAATATTTTAGCAAGGTTTTCACATTTCAATGTGAAATATTGGTATTTGCATTTTTCAGGGGGGGAGCAAGTGCCCCCTCTTGCCCCAATGTGCGGGGCGTCCATGTCCAATAATGCAAGAATTTCTTAATTTCTGGTGGATGAGGGTGTCGTGGTTTTAAAGCGCCCGTGGAAATTATGGCCATTTTAAAACGCTGTTGATATAAATAATCGCTTTTCTTCTCGGAAACAATCAGAAAATTTTAGAAATTTTGCAAAAAGCGATTCCATTTGCACGGATGAGGAGTTGGTACAGAAAAACTCAGTGAGGTCCTTGGTGTCATTGTTTTTGTTGGGGGCAGGGGCGTAGCTATGGTGTCCGGCGCCCGAGGACAAACCATACTGATGGCACCCCCTGAACTTTAAAACAGCTCAATCTCACAAAAACCCTGACAAGCAAAAAAGGTCGTCTAAGCTTAAAACCAGTTTGCCCCCCTCCCGAAACCCGATTATGTCGCCACCCCCACTTCAGCGCCAGGGGACATATATACCCCCGCCTCCCCTAGCCACGCCTCTGGGTGGGGGTTACACTATGGTTTTACCGCACTGGGTGACGTCATCTCTAGCGTCATCTCTGGATTGAATTCTCTTATCGTTTGTGCTTTTTTTGGACAACAGGGTAGACTAGGAGAGATCCTCTTTTCCCTCTGCTATCAACCGGCAGCCGAGAGTCTGGCCGTTAACATCATCGAGGCACGCGGATTGAAATCAAAGGACATCAACGGACTGTCAGGTAGGAAGACCTGTCGCTCGCCAGGTGCGTCACCTGTGAACCATACCTGTACAGGTTGATGCCCTCATGGGTCTCAGACATCGTCTTATTCTTCTAGAGCCTTGATGACGCTGCGTTTGTATAAATGACGCGTAATAGGCCTAATTGCTCGTTTGTTTATTAAAAATTATTTTACGTTTATTTTCGATAAACAATTTTATTTTTAATTTTAATTGTTTTTGATGTTCTGAATTATTTATGTTGATGGTACAGCGGTGCTTTTTGTGACGGTAGCGTCGGTACGGCGTGCCAGAAAGTTGCAGAAACCCTGAAATCTAATTTTACTATTTCTGTCATCATTACGTTCAAAATCTGAAACTGTTACGCTTTTAACTGTATCTCTTGCTGCGTCTCTCTGTGCATTTGATTTTAACCCCTTAACTGGGGACCCCGGATATATCCGTCCATTTTACATTGAGTTACAGTTAATACACGGTTAAGAGGTTAATACATTTTACTTTTATTTATTTGGACCAAACATGACCGTGGAGGTCTCCAGGCTATTCCCAGGAATTTTCGTTTGGGGGTGGGGGGATCCCATAATTGCAGGATGTGTCAATGTCCAGTGTTTCACCTAGACTCCTCGGTCCCAGGGAGAATGGAATTGGAAGGAGGTTCGATGCTTGGCCCTCGGAAAAAGAAAAATACAAGTCAGAAATATGATTTCCGTTGTCATCTCTTCTGTTTTCATACGGTTCATTCTTACTTTTGTGGGGTCAGTTAGCCTATAGTGGCTCAAGTTTCAATTTCCAGAGGTTAATTTTCCTCTTTAGAATTTTAAATGAATAGTTTTAACGTCAGTCTGTTTTGGTGATAGCCAACACCACGACTGGGAAGGGGTGTAGGGGCAACACCCCCTCAGCTGGGACCCTGTACTTAATGCTACATACTTTAAACAACAAATGGTTGGCCCCCATGAACCCCGTCAGCCCCCCACTCTATAATGATCGCCACTGCCCCGTCGGCTTCTATAATGATCGCCGCATAGAATTCTACATAAACGTTTACATAATATTGCTTACCAACATATATTTTTAGAAGACACTGATGATAATAACGACGATAAAAAAATCCCCCACTGCGTTGTCGTTGTCGATAAAGACAACGACAAACACTAAACCGGAAACGATGACGAATGATCACGTGACCGGAAGTCCAGTTCTTTTGTTTTTTTGCTCTCAAGATCCGTACGTGAAGATCTGGGTCCTACGCGACGGAAAGAAAACCGAAAAGCGGAAGACGGCGACCATTGAACGATCCCTGAATCCCGTCTTCAACGAACTATTCTTCTTCCGCTTTCCCTACGAACACATCCGCCAGACGAGCCTCGTCATCTCCGTCATGGACCACGACCGGATGGGTCGGAACGAACTCATCGGTCAGGTCGTCCTCGGCAGCAAAAGCGGACCGACGGAGGTCAAGCACTGGAAGGAAATGTTCGCCAGGAGTCGCCAGTCGGTGTCGCACTGGCACGTGCTGCGCAACTGTCGCTAGGCGTCGCTTCATCCGTCAACCGGCGTCGTATTTGTAGTGGGTGAGGGAGGGGGGTAAGACGAGGACATTCTTGGTCTCTGCATATTTGCCCCCTCCCCATTCCCACCCACCAGGGCGCGATTTGTAGGGGGAAGTGGGGAATCTTCCCCCTCCCACTGCCCAACTGCATCCCCTACTGCTACATACCCCCACCACTACATCCCCCCACTGCTACATTTCCCAACAACTACATCCCCCAAGCTCGTCATATCCCCCCACTGCTCCAGGTCACAAATCGCACCCTGCCACCCACCCACCTACCCACTGGTCCACTCCGGGAGGAGGAGGGGAGGGGGAGTTTCGTGCCGTCGTTAAGCGATTTAACTAATTTTTTAGATCAATGAGGCAGACGAATATTTTTCCCACTAGTATGATTCTCCCCCTTTCCCCCACTGGCCTGAATCTCAAATACCTCCCCTCTCCTCCCCGGGCTCTCCAATGTTGATCATCTGTAGTAAAGCGGTTGATTGACTGGTTTCAATTGTTAAAAATCTTGGACCAATCTGACTGCGCGAATAGATGAAGTGAAAGCACAGCTGAGTTAATTATTTTTGCCTTTGGTTTACCGACATTTTTCTATGCAGCGTTAAAGAAATTCACGTACAGTGCAGCCTCGTTATCACGGACAGCATAAAATGCGTCGCTGTCGCTGTTTCTGTTACTGCAAACGTCTATGCATACTGAAACTATACTGTATGTCTAATTTATACTGCCATGGAGATTTTTCAGAACCGTCTGCACTGATGCAGGCGGTTGTAACCGGCGTAATTATAATGGAGTTCTACTGTAGTGATGTGGTTCTATAGGATGTACTAAATTGGTAACATGCATTATCGTGGCAACTGATCTGGCGTAGGCTAATCAAATAATAATAATAATAATAATAATAATAATAATAATAATAATAATAATAATAATAATAATAATAATAATAATAATAATAATAATAATAATAGGGTTCCGAGTGGTTCAGTGGGATCTGCCCTGTGTGAGGACCACTGTGTTCCATCCATCCATTCATTCACATTATGATCTTGTTGTGTAATCTCGTTAGTTGGCCTCTTGTCCTCTTGTATGTCTCTTTCTGTATTGTCTTTCTTTGTCTTGTTGTCTTTGGCTCTACAAATAAAAGCATTGCAGAATACAAAGTAATCAATCCATGGAAACGCTCTGGAATGAAAGATTTGTAAAAGAAAATTGTCTCAATGTTTCGAGACACAAATAATTATAATTCAATCAATCAATTAATTAATTTAAAACAATCATCATTCTCATCATCATCATCGTCGCCGTCATCGTCATCATTGTAAAAGCAAGGTCATCTTCCAAGTAATCAAATCTGCATGATATTGAACAACGGCGGTAAATAAAACTGGAAAAAACAAAGTAAAGGAAACTGTCTCAGTTTGTCCGAATTGCGCGAGAGTTTTGAAAACGGTCTTTGAAACAAATACGCTGCTGTCTATACTCTATAGTGAGGCAAAGCATTCCGTGCCTCTTACTGTATAAGCAAAGAAGATGATCGCTTGCAGCCTTCGATTATGCGATCGTCTTAAACCAGCTTCACTTTTCATCAACGCCTCTAGATCGCGTCTATAGTGGCGGTTCCAGGATTTCTTGGTGGGGGGGACGAAATGAACTCATAGGAAGTTGGTGGGGGATGAAAATAGAAGGGAAAAAATCAATAAATTTTGCTGGAAAAGGCTGACAAAGGGAATGTTATCCCTAATTAATTTTACTACACTTTGACCAAAAAATAGGCTGACAAGCAAAAATGGTCACCCCAAAAAAAGGTCGCCCGCAGTTTTGCCCCGTAGTTTTACTAGACTTTTAACCAAAAATAGGTTTCACAAGCAAAAAAGTATTTCCGGTGGGAGATGCATCCCCACTCATCCCCACGTGGAACCGCCACTGAACGCATGATCATAAACTCTGTCTTATTTTTAAAACTGGGTTTGACTATCATCACCCTATTTCAATTATAAGGATGGACTGCCAATGTAACCGGAATCTAAAAGACCTTGGACACGTTCTTTCATAGGAAAGAGTCGGTCCGGGATATTTACAAATTTCAGATCTCTCAGTCTCAGTCTTATAACTCTAAAATTCTAGAGCTTTGGGAGAATAGAAAACAATTTAGATATGCCTATTATCTAGAAGCCCCTCCCTTTCAGGCTGAGACCCTGAACAATTGGCCCGCCAACCCCCCCAACCCCTCCCGCCCCCATGATAGGGCCTGGTCGTGGGTAAGCGCCGTCACGCCTCGGTCTCGCGCACCAGCCACGAGTCGGACCGCAGTAGACAGGAATCGGATCTTTCTGGACGCAAATCTTCACACTGGAACTCTAACATGCCTGGGTTTGCGGTGCTCCGGGGCTTTTGGAATTGCTGTGGAGAGGGGCTTGGTTGGCGCTCGCCAGAGGGCGGATTTGGCAACAACCCGGCTTCTTCGCGAGAATCCTTGAGATGGAAAACAGGGAGTCTGGCAGAGATGACGTCAGCATCCTATAACATCAACACTGCGCTCAGTTGCTCTCAATTGCCTGTCATACATATACTGTATATCTCAAACCATCACATCAAACTCTTCTTTTAGATCTAAACTCTTAAGCATCATCCCCAATAATAATAATAATAATAATAATAATAATAATAATAATAATAATAATAATAATAATAATAATAATTGTGCACTTCTATAGCACCAGTTCTAATATCTAAGGGTATCAATCGATGGTACTTTAAGTCCATCCGCAGAAGATCCAGGTTATTCCAGAGATCAGTCAGAGGGAAAGAGTAAGACGGACTGTGGAGGAAAAGCTAATTGAAAGAGATCTGTTTTAAGAAATATTAATGAGAAATATTAGGTTACGGTAACTTATTATAAAGTATCTCAGAAATTAATTTTAATGTACAGAAGCCTAATATTTTGAGGCCTTTTTAAACCAGAGGTCCGGGACAAATTTGGTCCCCTCTGTTAGGCCTGGACACGACCAAGATTCGAACCCCGGCCATCTTGCCTGACATGCCAGCCACTGGGCCATAGTAACCTGTTGCGTGCATATACTACAGTAGAACTTCGTTAGAATGGACTCGGTTATAACGTTTACTCGGTTGCCGTGACCGGACAAAATGTCACAGACAAAATGTTATTGGGACAAAATGTCACGGGTTAGGGCTAGGGTTACGTTTTGTCGGTGACATTTTGTCCGCGGACATTTTCTTAGCACCCTCGGTTACATCGTACCGCAATATACGGTCTCGTGTGATGCGCTACCGTAATGGACGATATCGGATACAGTGGATCCCACCTAATCGCATACCGCTTAATTGCATAACCCGCATAATCGCATAACAACATAAAAACCCGAACCAGTGTTTTGTGTATCAGACGTCCCGACTATTTGCATAGCCCAGTTAATCGCATAAGCAAGGCGTGCACGGCACCTATGCAATTAAACGGGTTTCACTGTATAACGTACTGAATTTTACAGAGCCCGTAAATGCGTTATAACGAAGTTCTACTGTAGCATACAGTACTGACTGTGAGAAAACTCCTGAGCCTGTCGACGATGTATCTAAAAGATGGTCGTTTGTCTGCGTCCGACAGCCAACACAGGGTCATGAGGTCATCGGCGGGCGGAGGGCAACAGGTGGGCGTCTCAAGACGTCCGCCTTCCGTCACGAACGTCATGACCTCCTGATTGCCGCGACCGGGATAGGGCACGCGACCAAACGTGAAGATCTCCCACAATAGGACCCCAAACGACCTGAAACGACGAAAACGGAAAGACAGAATGAAGAAAAACCCCCGTCTTCATTACATTCGTTTACGACTTTACGTTCACCTGATTTCGATTACTACAGGGTGGCGCCAAAAAACCCGGACTATATTAAATAATGCGAAACCTAATGTGACTAGTCCGGTTTTTTGCGCCACCCTGTATTGTGATTACGCTCTGTGCTGCATAAAGGCCGGACAGGGGCGAAATTCTCCCCCTCCTCCAAGTCTTAGATCCAGGGACGTCATTGAGGGGCAGGTGGTCTTTGCCTCCATGATTTTCAGGGGAAACATTTTTCGCGAATTTTTGCGTTTTTAGATTCAGTGTGTTCTCAATTGTTTTTATAATTTTATTACAATCACTGGTATGTACTGTATAGTATAGTATTTAGCATGTAATATGGACAAAACCAATTTGCATACTGCATAGGTATTTTTTAAAATACTGCCTCCCTTACTGTCGAAAGTCTTGCCCCTCTGGAAAACATTGAAATGACGGCCCTGCTTAGACCCCTCAAAATTTGCATCTCAGTGCACCCCCACCCCAAGTCATAGATCCCCCATAAATGATAATAACTACATCTGTTCCCGTTCACACGCGAAACTGCCGCTGCATATTATAGAAAAAATAACGCCACCAAGTCTTACGGGAAAAATTTGGCGATTTGGTCACAATCACCACCAGAAAATTTTTGCCGAGCCGTGAGATCTTGGGGCGTCTGACAATATTTACCAAACGTCTGTTTTCGAGGTGAATATTCCGTCGAGGAAGGCTTCTGGTGGCATCCACTTGACCGGGAGCATCACTTTTCCACCCTTACGATAATAATCAGCCCTGGAATTTTAAGAAAAGTAACAGTAGACCCGCAGTGTTTCATATAATGCTAATTATTTATAGACTATTTATAGCGCATCGATTATAATTTATATTGCACCGATTACTAAGGACCGTCGCGATGAAATCTTTGGGGGAAGGGGTAATAGTTAAAACATGTGGTCTTTGTTGATGCAACTGCTTTCAAACTGAGTTTTCGCACAAGATCTGCGAAGATTTTTATGAAACATTAAAGAAGACAGCAAATTGAAACAGCTATGCCTTGGCAGTGGCGTAGCCAGGGTTCGGGAATAGGGTTACATTCACATTTAACCCCTGGGGAAATATATCCGTCCATTTTAAAGTTAAAAAATAACGGTTAAAAATGGATAAAGTCCCGAAAAGAAAAAGAAAAAAACAAGGAGAAAATGGTCCGTCAAAAGGATTGTCTTAGCACATTCGATCATAGTATCTACCAGCCCGCCCCGGGCTCCCCTACTCCGCCCCCAAATAATTCTCAACGACTTTTCGCAAATTCCACGACCGGTCCCAGAACTGGAGGATTGAGCCCCGAGTGATCCATCCATGCCCTCCGTGCCCCCGTGGTAATGCCTGTTTAATAAATTTTATATTTTATGACACTTTTATCTTCTTTTTAATATATCGTTGCATATATATATATATATATATATATATATATATATATATATATCACTGCTAATATATATATATAATCACTGATAATCCGATGGCTATTTTTACCCGTAGATGTCTCTTGCCATTCCGAAATCCGCGATCTTCGCCACTCTACCTCGGGATCTGGTGGTCAAAAGACAGTTTCTTGCCGCAACGTCCCTACAAAAAAGCCCAGAAAACCAGCAAGCCCTTCAGCAAAACCGCTACATAATAATTGCGTATTTCTCAGATTCTTCCGAAACAAGTTACATCGAAAATCTACCGAGATTTGCCCAAAACAATTATTTACTCTTGTGAAAGATTTCAGCAGAAGAAATTCACTCGTCTTTCGAAATACTTACCTCAATTTTCACCTGACCGTATTCAGATTGTGTGTTGGTTCTAACCAGTGTTGGCGTTGTAAAATTTGAGCTAGGGGGGGGGTTGAGGGCTGAAATTCAATGAATGACAGATACTGCATGTACCCAATATGCGATTTTTGGGACGGTTGAAAAGTTAGATGTTGAAGTTCAACTCCCCCAACTCGCCCGGCAACTCCAACACTGGTTCTAACAGGTCGCAATTTTTAGTTAGATGTCGTTAGATATGCATAACAATTTCACGAATATTTCAGAAGTGTATCCAAATCACGTTTGTACCTGTGTATGAAATGATTGATTTCCAGATATTCACAGCCAGAACCAACGTCCAGAGACAACTGAACTAGGTCGACGTAATTAATGTCAGAAGTCCGTTCCTAACACAAATAAACGAATATTGTCTTTACCAGAAGTTAACTAGAATGGTTCTAAACCACCATCAGCCCCCCCCTCCCGTTTGGTAACGAACAGTGGCGTAGCCACGGGGGTTGGGGGTTAAAACCCCTTGGACGGCGAAAAAAATTTTTGATGTATTTCCATGCAATTTTTATATTTAGGCGATTTTTGGCGATTTTGGGGGTGAAACCCCCCTTGGCGGTTATCGACGAAATTTTTTTTCAACCCCCTTCCGGAAATCCTGGCTACGCCACTGGTAACGAATCCCCATTACGGGCGGAAAATGTTGATTTATACATGTTCATCATTTTGGGGTGAAGGTAAATAGTCCATAGTCCAACCCCTCCTCACTGTATATTTATGAAAAGTCGACTATTGACTGAGAAAGCGATGCATTAGGTCTAATATATCATCGATCGTTCCTATAACAGATCATAGGTCGATACATTACGTATCGGTAACAAAGAATTACGATTACGTTACTAAAAGGGAGAAGCAGGAGAAGAGAGCCGATCTCTGCAGTCCAAAGCATGCTTACTCAATGAATTCTCCGAAACAGGCTACAACAATTGGGTTGGAAGATGCAAACAGCGCTTTTTCAGTGCAAGAGTGGCGGACAGATGGAACGAATTGGACGAGAAGTTAGTATAATGGCTACGAGTGTGAATGATTTCAAAATAAACCTCAGTACTAATGGATACAACAAAGAAAAAAAGGCAAACTCAGAACCAGTTGGACTGATAACATCATGCAATGGACTGGAAAGACCAATGGAAATCTAGGCGTGTCGGCGCCCGGAATGACGGACAACAACTGACAAACAAAAAGGTCCTCAACAATCTCAACTTCTCTTCATAGAGTGCTGACGAGCAAATAAAGGTCCTCGCAAGTGTTTCTTCTACTTTATTGCTGATTTCACTTACCCAAATATCAATTTTGACCCTCTCACCTCGGCGCCCGGGGAAATTGATACTAGATCCGCCTCTGGGAAACACAATGGAAATGGCGATCCGAATGACAGACAACGGAAAACAGTGGAACAATCTCATTCACGATGCGGTCTAACCTCGTAGCGAGGATGGCTGAAGACAAGACAAGACTATTGTATACTAGATTGGAAGGGTATTAGTGGGTCTCAGTAGACCCTAGTAAACCTTGTTATTATTATTATTATTATTATTATTATTAGTATTATTATTAGTATTATTATTATTATATTTTCTATGGTCGTTGTCGTCGCAGTCACCATCATTTTAATCGCCATCGTCGTCGTCGTCATCATCATCGTCGATTAATAATTTACTCAGTGTTTTATCCAGACTCCAGGCCTTTGGGAGGAAATTGAGGCTTGTGGGGGAAATCGACTTGGTTGGAGGGGGAAAGACACAGTTCAATTCAAAATTTGTGTAAGTGCTGGGATTTTTTTTTTGGGTGGGTGGGGAATTTGGAGGGTTTTGTTTGTTTGGGGGGAGGAATCTCCCCTCCTAACAGGCCTGTATAAAACACTGGACTTACTGGTGTGTTGCGTGATTTTCTGAGAAATGTTTTGACGTCTCCGCCATTTAAGAGTTCTAAGACGATCAGCTGAGGACGTTTCTTGAAACAGACTCCGATGAAACGGACGATGTTTGGGTGCTTGAATTTACTAAACAAGAAACAAAGATTGGTCGACAACAACCTGGACGACCTGGACAAAAAGGCAATGGAGTAATTGTTAATTATATATAAGTTGAATTATATCTCTGCAATGACGTTAAGCATGAAATAGTGATACAGATTGAAAAGAAAATAATATGTACTTATGAAGAACGGTAGTCAAATTATACTGTATACTAGACTAGAGTATAATATATAGAGCACTAGGCTACAGTGGCGGCTCTAGGATTTGGCAAGTGGGGGCCGTTTGGGTGGCAACTTCTAATAATGGGGGCCAACCATTTGTTGTTTAATGTATGTAGCATTAAGTATAGGGTCCCAACTGGGGGGCCACAGGGGGGGCCAGGCATTCAATAGGGGCACGGACCCCCTGCTCCTCCCGGTGGAGCCGCCACTGCTAGGCTAGTAGACCTATACAAATGCATCATTTAAAATTGAAATGTGTGCATTTTGGCTTCGGTGTGCCGATGACTGTATGTTTCTTGGATTGTGTGCCGTGGCTGGAAAAAGGTTTGGAAGCACTGTATTAGATAATAATTAATTATTGTATTACCTCATTATGAGAGCTTCCATTAGAAAATCCAATTCTGCCTGACTTGTGCTCATGGCCGCCAATGTCTGCAATGAGATAACATGCATAACACAGGAACACAACTGGCTCTAGGAACGCAACAAGGTCTACATCAACCAGTGGCGTAGCCAGAGTGGTTCCGGAATAGCGGAGACACATCGACATTTGCAGGTGAAAAAAGTCTTTAAAGAGCAAAAAACATACCATCCCCCGACACCACCACCACCCACAATTTCTCAAAGGTTTTGCGCAATTCCTACGACCGCTGTCTGTCCAGATAGGAGGGTCGAGCCACCCGTGCCTTCCCTGGCTACGCCAATGACAGCAACAGTAATTAAACAACAATGACTACGATCAGTTATCAGTGTTGTTCTGTCTCGTTTTTTGACAAAATTAAGCACATCGAGGACTTTTCATAGCTGGGCGTTCTTTTGGGTTTTCGTATTTTCAATACAAATATAATCTCTGAAGAAAAAAAATGCTTGTAAATTTAATTACCTGTAAAAAATGGCTAAAAATCTACCTGCTTACCTTTCCCAAACAGTGTCGACCTGACTGCACCTCAAAGGCCTCGACCTTTTGACCTGTGGTCTGGTGCACAGTCACGTGGCAACGGATTTCCGACTTCTGACTCTGACCGACCGACCGACTAAATGTCTAAGTGACTGACTTATCAAGCGACCGATTGATTTATCTTTAATTGCCGGTCTGATTGCTTGATTGATTGATTGATTGATCGCATAAGAAGATCGATCGATTGACTGATTGATTGATTGATCGATTGATTGTATCGAGCTATTAATGCAATAAAGTACTGTGGTTTGTCAGCACAGCAGCTGTTCGGATCACCGAGTTAACACGATTAAAAAGGTGGACGAGACTCTAAGTCTGAGATCAAGAAATCAGACAGTAATATTTGGGAAATCAGCGCAAAAGACACGCTAACAAAGCCTTCGTCGCTAACCTTAGCGGCTACCGGAATAGTCCCAGAATCGCAAGTGCTGAGATATCCCTGGTAGACTTCGCCGAACGCCCCCTGTCCAAGAGCTCTGAACAAATCGGAAAATGCTTCCGTAATTAATTTACTTTCGCTTAAAAACAAGATTGTATCTTCGTGCGCGTGACAAATACAGTGGCACTTCGTTATATCGGACTCGGCTATAACGTATATTCGACTATAACGTTACGCAATGTACTGTACTGTCCGGTGTATAATGCGCCACCGTATTGGATGGTATTCGCTGTAAGGTACCTCGGATTTAATGTAATAAATTGTACAGACGCGATAAGTACGTGATAACGAAGTTCTACTGTATTAGAATCATGGATACGCCACAGAGCATCAGCGTAGCCACTGGGGGGTAGGGGACCGGGCCTCTTACCCTGGTTGGGACCGATTTGCGCAAAACCGTTGAATCTTTTTCGGAGGAGACAAACCACTTGCCTATAGCTGTTTCAAGAAAGATTAAGCGCATAAGAATTAAGCAGCTACTGCTTTTGACTGCTTTCGGACTCTGTAAATAAGTTGATCCCCCCCCCCATTGCTTAATGAAGAGAACACGCTAACATCGAATAGAATTAATTTCGACCTCTTTTTTAACATCTCGTTCTTTTTGGCTCCGAAAATGTCGATTGAACCCCTCTTGACTTTGCCGATTCGCTTTGATTACTGCCTGTATAAATTGTCTGTCTTACTAACGATTAATCACCTATTGTCTTGTGCTCACCTGACGAGGACAAGGCGGTCACGTGACAGTTCTCTCAGCTCCTGAGTGCCGTTGCTCGCGGCCGCTCCTGAGCAGTAGTTTGGATTGTATTCGGTGACGATGCCCTGTGACGCCCTGTGGGAAATCGTCTGCAGTGTACTCAGGGAACACTCCGGGATGCTAAGACGCAGCAGCCTCTCGGCCTTCAGTCTTCTCTGACGATGATAGCCAACTGCACGGAAATAATAATAATAATTAATAATAATAATGATAATAATAATAATAATAGCAATAATAATAATAATAATAGCAATAATAATAATAATAGCAATAATAATAATAATAATAATAATAGCAATAATAATAATAATAGCAATAATAATAATAATAATAATAATAATAATAATAATAATAATAATAATAATAGCAATAATAATAATAATAATAATAATAATAATAATAATAATAAATAATAATAATAATAATAATAATAATAATAATAATAGCAATAATAATAATGTGAATAATAATTTAGGAATAATAATAATAATAACAATAATAATAATAGCAATAATAATAGCAATAATAATAATAATAGCAATACTAATAATAATAATAGCAATAATAATAATAGCAATAATAATAATAGCAATAATAATAGCAATAATAATAGCAATAATAATAATAATAATAGCAATAATAATAGCAATAATAATAATAGCAATAATAATAATAATAATAATAATGTGATTATAAGTGATTTAGGAGGCTAAGTAAGCCTGTGTGAAAACCACTGATGTAACCATCTGCATTCAATAACCTAGTTTATCGAGATAGCCTTTGAATCCGTTTACGAAGACGGAAAAAACTGATAATCTCGTAGAAAGGGCCTACAGTATAACTTCGTTATCACGGACTCAGTTATAGCGTTTTAAAAAGAGTCCTTTCCGAGCTCTCAATGTTAACCTCGAAGCTCATATAGGGCGGCGCTGATCTCCGTTACCGAGGCCCTCAGCCAGGCGACTGGTGCCAGTTACACGATATGGGGCCAGTGTTTTAACGCAAAGCGCCTGTTTACTCCGCGGATTAATCCGCTGCTAAGTTGCCACTGCCATCTGGCGAAAGAAGGCTGAGTCGACCGTAGGGCTCCTGCGGGAGTTGAACCCGCGATCTTCTGCTCCAGCGTCCAACGTTGTTGCCACTCTGCTGACTTCCCGCTCCGAAGTTTAACTAATTAACGTACCGCAATTTACGGTCCCGTGTGATTCGCTACCCCGTATTGGATGGTATATATTGGATAACTTCGTTACCACGTACTTATCGCGTCTGTACAATTTAATACATTAAATCCGATGTACCTTACAGCGAATACCATCCAATACGGTGGCGTTTTACACCGCGGACAGTACAGTACATTGCGTAACGTTATAATCGAATATGCGTTATATAGCCGAGTTCGATATAACGAAGTGCCACTGTATTTGGATATAACGTATGTCGGTTATTAAGCATGAAATTTTACCATCTCACTATGTACGCTATAACGAAGCAGCATTGTCATTATGATAGACGCCGTTGTGTGAATGACTGACCGAAGTAGATGCTAAGGAAGACGAAAACGGCCAGAAGGAAGGCACAGACGACTACGACGGCTGAGACGACACCGGGAGTGTGAACCAGGGACTCTACTACGTCTGCATCGATGATTCTGTCTACAATCAAACAGGTGTTTCTTATCCATGATTCACGAATGAACCATTCGCCTCTCTATTCGCAATTACCCTACAAATATTCTGCATCAATGCATATAGTAATAATAATAGTAATAGTAATAGTTGTAGTAGTAGTTGTATTATTATTATTATTATTATTATTATTATTATTATTATTATTAGTAGTAGTAGTAGTAGTAGTAGTAGTAGTAGTAGTAGTAGTAGTAGTAGTAGTAGTAGTAGTAGTAGTAGTAGTAGTAGTAGTAGTAGTAGTAGTAGTAGTAGTAGTAGTAGTAGTAGTAGTAGTAGTAGTAATAGTAGACCTAATAATAGTAGTAGTAGTAATAGTAATAATAATAATAATTATTAATTATTATTATTATTATTATTATTATTAACGTGATTTCAAATGGTTTAGGAGACTAAGTAAGTTAGCCCGTGTAAAAACCAGCATAACTCTAACATTCAATAGTCCAGTTCTTCTTCTAGATAGCTTTTTGAATCAATTTACTGTTTCAACTTTGACTGCCTTTTCGTCCAAACTGTTCCAGTTTTCCACAACCCTTGTTGCACTGTAAGAACTCTTCTTTCTTGGACCCACCCTTTGCTTGAACTTATTTGCGTACCATATCACTGTGTGCATATCAGGATTCTTCTGGATATACAGTATCACCCCGTAACGCTCTTAGAATCAAAGTTAAACTATTAGTTTTTATTTAAATCGATGTTCTCCAAAATAATTGTCATAAATACATTTTTAGTCGAATTATATAATATATCTAAAAAGATTAAAAATCAAGCAAAGGTCTTACTCAAGGTTTCATTGCTGTGTTCGATCGTTGGCTGACTAATGATATTTTCATCTTGGAATACTTCTTTTGACGACATCAGACATATCTTAAAATATGCAAAACATCGAAATTCGCACAGCTAACTAAAGCAAGTATGTAAAAGCTCGTAAATTCCTATAGCGCCTTCGAAGCGGGTACCATAGCCTAGTTGCTTATTCGTGTGCGTTCCTTCCATCAACCGTTGAAATAGCTATACAGAGTGGCGCAAGAACCGGACTATATTAAATGCAAACCTAAATGTGACTAGTCCGGATTTTTTTTGCGCCACTCTGTATAGCCGAGGTTTAGTGATCGACCAGGCATCGCAGCTCGCTGTCGAGTATCTGACGGTACATTGATACATTGGTGTTACCACTCTATGCAGAGTGGGAATACCAATGTATCAAGTAGTAGAGTAGTAGCAGTAGTAGTAGTAGTAGTAGTAGTAGTAGTAGTAGTAGTAGTAGTAGTAGTAGTAGTAGTAGCAGCAGCAGCAGCAGCAGTAGTAGCAGTAGTAGTAGTAGTAGGCCTAGTAGCAGTAGTAGTAGTAGTAGTAGTAGTAGTAGTAGTAGTAGTAATAATAATAATAATAATAATAATAATAATAATAATAATAATAATAATAATAATAATAATAATAATAATAATAATAATAATAATAATAATAACTTGGTATTCCCACATGTATCAATGTACCGTCAGATACTCGACAGCGAGCAGTCTTAACATTTAACGCAGAAGAATCACGCATGTTGATGGCCTAAACCAAAGCATCCTAACAATTTCCACTTCCATAATTACACATAAACTTACATTAGGCCTATTACAGCAGCAGCAACACAGAAATAAATTAAAATGCCTAATCGAAGCAACAGAATACCAATTATTATTATTAGAGTCAATACCGGAGTCAGACATAGATCAGCAAACTCTCAAAAATCCTTTCGAATTAGAGTACTATCGTAGTGAGGTTCAAGACATGATAATTTTCAGGGTAAACATTTGCTTAATAGGCCTGCTATTGAAAGCGTTGTTACTATCCAGTCTATCCTATCGTTTGGTGGAAGACACGCTTGGGATTTAAAATAAACTCGTTAGGGGGCGGCAGATAGCATAATGGTAGCAATAGTGGCTTGGAAATCCGAGGGTCGTGGGTTAGATAGTCCTAAGGTTGACTCCCTTCAACCTTAGAAGGCAATGACAAACTGAGCAGCAGTGGTACAGTATTGAATATAACGAAACTAGGATTAACAACGTAGCTAAATTTGACAGACCCTATAAGTACGCTATAACGAAGTTCTACTGTATATTAGCGCCACATTTTCAGTGAAATCTTCGGATGAATTTGGATAAAATTCCATCCTTACCGTACGCGTCGTTTTGACACTCTGTCGTCATGGAGACGTCGTCAATGGCAACGATACCGCTCGTGGGCAATGCCCTGACGACTTCGAACTGAACGACGAACCTGGATGGGGAAAATCAATCAAGCAATCGGTGAAATGACAAATCAATCAGCGAAAACAATCAATCCAAACCGATCAACGAAAGTGATCCAATCAGTCTATTCTTCTTCGCCTGAGTGGTACAAGTCTTAAGACGGATTTCGAAGGGCGAATGGCATGCGTTTTTAGATTTTATTCCACGGTAACAAACAGAGATATTTTACACTCCCCTACGACTCCCCCAACCCAAACCCCCCAATCTGAGAGCAACACCCCGTACTTATGATGCAGCTAAGATGCTGTCGCTCGCCATAAGGGGAGGGAGGGAACCCCAGAATATATCAACACCCCCAAATTGAATAATCCCATAGAAATAACCACGGTAACAAATAAATGGAAATGTCTGCGAATGCGTCAGTACCCTCTGAAGTTCCTTGGCTTTTTTGATGGGGTAGGGGCAGGGGGTAGGTAATATGATCGAATGTGCAAGGACTTTCCTGACGAGGTTTTATTGGTCTTGCAGACTTTTTCAACAGAAAATATCGACGTGCCCCTCTATTCCGGAACCCTGGCTACGCCACTGCTCATAATTATTATGATTATTACTATTACTATTGCTATTACTGCTATTATTACTATTACTACTATTACTATCACTATTACTATTACTATAGCTATTTTCTATAACTATCACTATTACTATTGCTATTACTATTAAGCCTACTATTGCTATTATTATTACTACTAAGTAAGTAAGTAAGTAAGTCAAATCTCGTGTATTTATATATCGCTTTGGAAAGCAGCACAACAGTAGCTGCTTATTCTTTGGTTCTCAGCCTTTCTTAAAATAGCCATGGGAAAATATCTATTACTAATACTATTACTATTATTATTGTTATTACTATTACTATCGCTGCTATTATTGCTATTACTATAACTGCTATTATTGCTAGTACTATTGCTATTGAGATTGTTCTAGTCAGTGGCCAACCGATGTGTGAGCAGGGGAAGGGCGAATGAGGATCGGAGCCATCGACTTATCCCCGAGTGTCCGAGAGGCTGAAGGAGCCGCGGCGTGTGACTGCGGGCGCCGCATCCTTCACAGCCCCGGGGTCTTTCCCTCAGATGAACGGACAGTCCGTTGATGTGGCTTCCCTTCATGAAGTAGAAGAATCGAAGCTAAACAACGAAAATGTCAACGAAAATACAGCAATACGAAGCAATTATTATACTATATTATTATATTATATTATTATATATTATATTATACAAAGCAATTCGCCATAAGTCAAACGACCGAGAAGTGTTTGCAATGTGCTACAGCAATGGCGGTTCCACGTGGGGATGAGTGGGGAATGCATCCCCCCACCGGACTTCCGGGCTTTTTTTTTGCTTGTCAACCTATTTTCGGTAAAGTATAGTCAAATTAGAGATAAAATTCCCTTTTTCAGCCTTTTCCGGCAAAACTTTCTAGATTTTTCCTCCTATTTTCATCCCCCAACTTTCTATCAATTCATTTCATCCCCCCCCCCCACCAAGAAATCCTGGAACCGCCACTGTGCTACAGTTCACACAGAGATTGTCGCGCAAAGTAGATTAATACGTCATTATGTTGGTTAAATATTTTTCCATTGTATGGGTTAAGATAAGATCGACTATTTACCAAAATAGAAGTCATTTTCCACTTACCTGGCAGGTGTTGTAGTACGGCGAGGAGGTGTTGTAGTGATCAGGGGGTGGTGGGGGCAAAAGTGGACTTTCAAATATCGCGTTTAGACCCATTGAGTCCTCTTCCGCCGTCTTCACCTGAATGTAATGCCCTGAGGGAAACATAAGTTATATTCCAAAAATCCTCATATTAATGTCTCAACTAATTCGTACAGTGGCGGTTCCACGTGGGGGATGAGTACGGATGCATCCCCCCACCGGACTTTCGGATTTACTATTTTTGCTTTTGAAAACCTATTTTTGGGTGAAAGTTCAGTAAAACTAACTGCGAATAACCTTTTTTGGCTTGTCAACCTATTTTTTCGGTAAAAGTTTAGTAAAATGAGGGATAAAATTTCAGTTTTTCCAGCCTTTTTCGGAAAAGTTTATTGGTTTTTTCATTCTATTTTCATCCCCTAACTTTCTATGAATTCATTAATCCCCCACCAAGAAATCCTGGAACCGCCACTGGTTCTATCAAACGAATTTGTCTTTTGACGTTGATTTCCAGATCTAACCTTTTGCACTCTTCATTTGAAGAATCTCTTGAAGAATATTATAATCTGACTTAGCCTAATTTCTTACCAGAATCGGTGTCAGTTGTGTGATCTGTAACTGGTCCGACTTTACGTTCCCTCGCTCGTAGGCGCTTCCAACTGACTCCAGCGCCTCCAACGTTCGTCCAGCCGCACGGATCGGTCTCGAAGTCACACCTGAGAGGAACACTGGCATCTGAAAGACAGTGAAACGCAAATAAGTCACGGTATAATAAACTGTTATGTATTGTGGTGGGAGAAGAAAGACTGCCTTTGAGAGCTCTGCACTGTCATATTGAGGGAAACTGAAGTAGAGGAAGGCAAGCTAAGAGATGGATAGATAATA
The DNA here is from genome assembly GCA_018105865.1 of Metaphire vulgaris. Lineage (NCBI taxonomy): Eukaryota > Metazoa > Annelida > Clitellata > Crassiclitellata > Megascolecidae > Metaphire > Metaphire vulgaris. Next base: position 1,615,243 of record CM030862.1, read on the forward strand.
TAAAAGAAGAAGATGTCGGAAAACAAAATCAGAACTTAGAATAAGAGACAGAGGAAGACCTGGAGTCATCTCGTATCAAACTCATCGTCATCATAGATGATGGAAGAAGAAGAAGAAGAAGAAGAAGAAGAAGAAGAAGAAGAAGAAGAAGAAGAAGAAGAAGAATAAGAAGAAGAATAAGGAGAATGTATTATGGTGGGTTGGGTTGGGTTGAGTCAAGTAACCCTATGGCTTTTGTGGCTTGGATTGGGTCTGAAACATGATGGGCTGGGTTTTTAAAAATGAACCCATTTACATGTGCATATATATATATAAATTATATATATATATATCTATTTATTTATTTGATTATTTATTTCGGTCGGAAATGAGTGAACCTTTCCTGGCGACAAAATCCACTGAATTGCCTGGATTATCAATTTGGAGGGTGTCGGTCTCAAATTGGGGTGGGGGTGGGTGGTGGAGGGTGTGAGGGGTGCATCTCAGGCTCGGAATGGGAAAAATTTGGGGAGTGTCGGTCTCAAATTGGAGGGTGTTAGGGGGTAAAAATATCCCTGATTGCGGAAAAGAGGAAATCTCTTGGCAATTGCCGCTTAAGATTCATTCAGCGCCGTCTGCGACTCGTGATGCACCTGATCCTACCTGTCGACCTTCTGGATCAATACATTAATCGATCAATCACCTGTATTGTGATTGACATCTGGAACCTGCTATTTAAAAAAAAAGAGTGCGCAAAAAAGCAGTCATGCCATCGTCTCACCTTGACCCAAAACGACAGGTAGGCCTAAGCACAGGTTTTAAGTGTTCGGTTTTCAGACGCCGTTTTTGACATTCCTGACGTTTTGTTATGACATCGTTATTGTCCCGTGTTTCAGTCGTCTATCTCTTTCGCCAGGTAAGCCCGTATCACCTGTTACCTGAGTTATGTTGTAACATCAAAATACTTGCTGTCCGAGACGCTTTGGCTTCAACCTGGATTATTATCTACCTGAAATGTTGCACCTGGACAGGAAAGATGGAAACGGTCGCGCCACCTTTTCTGCACGAGACAGGTAGTAAACGGATGGACGAACAACCTCCTTTCCAACAGAGACAAGGAATCGAGGTGTTCGAAGCTGGTCGAGGTGGAAAAGGCATGGAATTCTTAAAAATCTGGTTCACCTCCAGGGTAGTACAAAAGCAGGTGTCAATTTTGAGAAGTCCGCGAAAATAAAATACTCTTAAATATTCAGGACTGGCTTGAATCAAACGGTTTGAAGTCTATAATAATAAAAAAATAATATAAAAATAATAACAACAACAACAACAACAATAATCCGTGACCCTTCAGAGATTTAACGCAGTCGCCTTCCACGGAACTTTCATATAATAATAATAATAATAATAATAATAATAATAATAATAATAATAATAATAATAATAATAGCATCTGGAATCATCATAAGCACCCATGCATTTTTATCATGGAAATAATATTATAACATGTATAATAATAATAATAATAATAATAATAATAATAATAATAATAATAATAATAATAATAATAATAATAATGGTGTTTTACGTGATTGATTACTATTTCTTTTCCTAAAACCACTATTAGTGTTTATGAGTGGCGGGCGTTGATTGAAAAGAAAGAAGACAAGCAAGAACAGATTGCAAAGATCCGGGTCCTGAGATAAAAAAAACCGGTGAGACACAGTTCTCCTGTTAAAGCCGCAAGCAGTCTGGTCTAGGCACCTAATTATTTTGCTTGTTTAAGTTAGTTATAATATATATATATATATATATATATATATATATATATATATATATAGTATATATATGCCCATATGAGTGCGCGGGACAGCCCCTGTACAACTGCATTCATTTTCTGCGTCGTTTTTCTTTTCTTTTGCCACCTTCCTTACACCCGATTTTGGTGCCCCTGCACCCGCGCAAATTTTAGTCGCCCAGCCAATGGGGGGGGGTGGTTTAACCCCAACCTCTTGGCTACGCCACTGGATCACACGATGGGTCAAGGGTTCAATGGGTCACATCATGGATCACGTATAGGTCATTTCGAGTGACCCATTATTACCATTTCTGCATGAGGGGGGGGGCGATTGAGGTCGCTTACTGCAGATATTCGTGTCTTCGTCGTCACCGTCGATACAGTTGTTTTCCGTGTCACAGAGTAGACCGCGTGAGATGCAAAGTCCCGTTTGGCAGCGAAACAGAACGACTGGGCAGTCGCCAGTCGAATCGCTTCTATCGTCGTTTTCTACAAGTTACATAGTTACATACAGTGTTTAATCTAGGCCGTTTCCGGGAAGAATTGCCCTTTCCCCCCCCCCGGAAATTTCAAATCCCCCCTGAAATTTTGGAATACTACATAGACTAACAGCGGCCCCTAGCAGAATTCCCCCCGGCTTTGTCAGTTCCTCCCCGGCTTTGTCAGTTTCCTCCCCCCGTCTTTTTCAGTTTTCCCCCCGGAGTCCAGGAGTCTAGATTAAACACTGGTTACATAGGCAATAGTTATAAAGTCATGTTTGGGCGCAGGATCGATCGATCAATCAACCAACTTCTATGGCGCCACTATCATAATAATGCCCAGGGAATCAGCAGCCGATGGGGCAACGAATCCAAATTGTATAAGATCCAGGTGAAGCCGCGGATGGAAGACAATAAACGGGTGAAGACGGTCATGCTAGGAACAATGGATGGGGGAAATCGAAGAGGCAGATGGAGAAGAGAGTGGTTGGACGATGTCGTGGAGCTGGACGCACTGACCAGAGCAACACAGGACCGAGAAAGAAGGAGGAAAATTGTGTATCCGGCCCAGTGGCGGCTCTATGATTTGGCAAGTGGGGGGGGGGCGTTGGGGTGGCAACTTCTAATCATGGGCGGCCAACCATTTGTTGTTTAATGTATATAGCGTTAAGTATAGGGTCCCAACTGGGGGGGGGGTCACGGGGGCAGGCACTCAATAGGGGCACGGGCCCCCCTGACCTCCCCCCGGTGGAGCCGCCACTGATCCGGTCACGGACACAGTATTATCCATGCAGCTGGATGTTGATGAGCGTAAGTTAAAAGTGTCTAGGAGGCATTATGCGTCTTACCACCGTTAGCCTACACTCCAACGCGCCTCTGTTGGTCAAATCTATCCGCCTATTTCTGTGCTAATGACCGCCTATGTTGACTTCAAAGTCAGAGGCAAAGAATTCAAATGTATTCGACATTTGAGGCAAAAAAGACAGGCGCTAAACGAATGTGGTCAATATTCATAGATCACGGAGTTACGGAAATAACATAAACCTCTATGTTGAATTCTACAACTGTAATTCAGACTTTACACGGTAATAGCGTAATGTTAAGTAACTCATTTGCAACACCGAGAATTGATATTTATTTTCTGAAAAATGGGGACCCAATTTTCTCAGATTATATCCATAGCATCTTGAAATTATTACATGGCATCTAGATTAATTTTATAATATAGAGAATATAACATATAAGGATCATAATGATTTATGAATCAGCAGTATTAAACTCTGCCAGTATAGGCAAAAGTAGAAATCAAGTAGACTCCTACAGATTGCCACATTCAATCAATGGTTTATAACTATAGGCCTGTTTCAGCTGAGACACGTTGCAACATGTTTAATCCTTGCAGACAATCCACACCTCGTACTGCGATTGCGTCCAGTGCTATGTGTCCGATGTCTCCAAATTCTCGAACCGCTCTGAACACGAACTGATAATCGGTCGACAGTCTTCCAACGCCTATGCGGATGTAGATCCAACTGAAGAAATATGAAATACAGACACATTCTCTGCAGAAGACGCAGAAGAAGAAGAAGAAGATGATGATGATGATGATGATGATGATGATGATGATGAAGAAGAAGAAGAAGAAGAAGAAGAAGAAGAAGAAGATGAAGAAGAAGAAGAAGAAGAATAAGAAGAAGAAGAAGATGAAGAAGAAGAAGATGATGATGATGATGAAGAAGAAGAAGAAGATGAAGAAGAAGAAGATGAAGAAGAAGATGATGATGATGAAGAAGAAGAAGAAGAAGAATATGAAGAAGAAGATGATGATGAGGAAGAAGAAGAAGAAGAAGAAGAAGATGAAGAAGAAGATGATGAAGAAGAAGAAGAAGAAGAAGAAGATGATGATGATGATGATGATGATGATGATGATGATGACGATGATGATGATAATGATGATGATGATGACGACGACGATGATGATGATGATGATGATGATGACGATGATGATGATGATGATGAGATTGACGTATACCTGGTTCCTTTATCTCCGTAGGCAATCCACAGTCGTGCGTCTGGTCTGTTCTTTCGTCTGACGTGGACGCTTAGCTCCCTGTCTCCGTCTCCGTACATGTTCATCGCGAATTCGAGCGAAATCCTCGACTCCGGCGACGATTTGAACCACGGACTCAGCAACTGGGCGGCTCTCGTCTCCTCCTCTACGTCGCTCATGAAAATAGCGTAGCCTCCTGAACGAATTGGACAGGACAACGATCAGGGATATATCTTTACATCCCCCTATAACACCTCCCAACACCCCAATCTGATACCAACACCTCCCCCCCACCAGGGCCAACACCCTCCCAATTTTAGCGCCTGGTATTACCTTTTTTTTGCGTTACAGACTTTTTGGCAGGACACCCAAAATATACCGAGTCTTACCGACACCCCCCCAATTGAGAATCGTGGAAATAACCCTGACAACGATAGAATTAGCTAATGAACTTCTGTATGGCGGACTCGGTTATAGGCTAGCGTATTCACTCGGTTAGAACGTATCACAAAGTAAGGTCCCGCGTGATGCGATACCCGATACCGTATTGATGATATTGGATATAAACGTAGGCCTAACTCGTATAATAATAATAATATTACCGACTCATGGAGGGCGCCACAAGCCAAATATTGGGTGGGCCAACATGGCCTGCTTGAAATAGGACAATGCAAGGACTAGTGCTACAGTAGGCTGTAGATATGCAAAAATTCAGAAGAGAAAAATTCAGAAGAGTGACGAAATGAATTAAACCCACATATTCTTGTGTCCCCATCTTTGCTGTGTCAAACCGTACTAGAATTGCCAATATATTCTGTCTCAATTTTTTTCTAGAGCTTTCGAAATGCCACGAAAAATAATGAGCCATTTGAAACGACACTATAGCCTACAAAGTCTTTCAGAAATCTATTCTCTGTCAAATGTCTAAAAAATCAATCGAGAGATAAGATGGCGCTTAAGAGAGCTGGTTTCTTCTATTACAGGTTTTATAGACCACAGAAATATTATAAAATCGATACCCTGTTTGAAATTGAACAAAGCAAGGACTAGTGCTACAGTAGGGCGAGTAGGCTATAGATATGCAAAGATTCAGAAGAGTGATGAAACGAATTAAAAATTTTACCGTTTAATATGCTAAATTTTACAGACCCACTAAATACGTTATAGCGAAGTTATTCTTCTGTTGTGCAGATGCTTTTATAAGAAACCCAACTATATAGGCTGCTAGGCTGGTCGTGTTCTGTATAACTGTTAGACAGTATAATAGAGTATATTATACAAGTAGCGAGTACAGAAAAACTGAATGAGACATCTATGACACGTCACATTGTATACTGCAAAGTTTTTTGCTATTTGTAGACTCATATACAAGAAGACAAAGAATGAGATTACTGTACACAGTAAGACCACAATGTGAATGAATGGATGGGTGGAACATAGTGGTTCTCGCACACGACAGTTCCTGCTAGCCACTATAAACCTTATTATTATTATTATTATTATTATTATTATTATTATTATTATTATTATTATTATTATTATTATTACATTGCACCACAGCACTGAGCTTGGTAAGAACGCGTTTTTCTTTTGTTTGCCCAAAAACCTGGAACTCTGTTAGTTAGGGCCAGGGTGCGATTTGTGACCTGGAGCAGTGGGGGGGAGGGGTATGTCGAGCTTAAGGGGATGTAGTTGTTGGGAAATGTAGCAGTGGGGGGATGTAGTGGTGGGGGATGTAGCAGTATGGGGATGCAGTTGGGCAGTGGGGGATTCCCCCCTTCCCCCTACAAATCCTACAAATCGCGCCCTGGTTAGGCATAACTATCATTAATTAAAACAAACGTTTGTCTATTGAACATTATTTATCATTTAATTATCATTTACCCAAACGGGTGCGCAAGGAGTAGTCCTTGGGCGGCCCTCCCCTCGCAGTTGCGTTGTCATAGCATTCGTTGCCACTGGTTACCGCAAAATCGGTGACGTTATACAGAGTCACGGGCATCGTCCATCCATTGCAGATCTCCAAGACGTTACTGCTTTGCGCCGATAGGCTGGTCTTATACCGCCACCGCCGTCGTCAAAATCACAGCGCCACCCTAAATAGCAATTATAATAATATAATATATATAATATAATCGTCAAAATGGTTCAGCGCCACCCTGTGTGAGAACCACTGATGGTCAGTGGCGGCTCCAGGGTTTGGCAAGTGGGGGTTGGGGGTTGGCCGTTGGGGTGGCAACTTCTAAGCATGGGGGCCAACCATTTGTTGATAGGTATGTAGTAGTAAGTATAAGGTCCCGACAGGGGGCCACTGGGGTGAAGGGAGGCATTCTGCCGCATTCAATAGGGGGCCCGGGCCCCCATGTGGAGCCGTCACTGTCGATGTTACTCCAAATGTTTTGGCAAAAATCAGGTCGAAGTGGCCTTAGACTATATATACTCAGAGGAAGAATTCGATCTCACGACCTCTGGGTCTGAGTATCGTCGCTTGTACCACCGCGATAAATAAGTACCGAATTCACGAGTACCGGTACTTAGTAGCTTAAAGTCTAGTAGGCCTACAAGCGCGAGCAACAAAATACATTTACAGAATAAAAGAGTAGAATTTTAACGTTTCACATTAAAAAATACTGTCACACTTTACGAGACCTTGAACTTGCATTAACTCTTCCAAAAATCAATCACTCAATAAACTTCTATGGCGCCACTAGAAATTCATTGCACCCCTCCACCAAGAGTTCTTAGAGCCACCACTTAGCGACCTTGATTCGGAGGACGACTATTCCATCTGCGCTCCAGCAGCCGGGTCCCTCCCACCTCCGTCGAAGACACTCAACTTCGGCGAACGTTCTTTTTCCCGAGGAAACCCTCTGCTATGGAATTCTTACCGGCTTCCGGCGGCCACTTCATTAGAGGACTTTGCGACCAAATTAAAGACTCACCTATTTAACATCTTTCCCATGTTTTTTGACTTTTTTTGGCCTCGCTATGCAGGCGCTTTAAATTGTCACCTCAACAATAACCACTGTTTCAATCATTGACTTTTAGCCTAAAGTTTTGCACCTCAGTCAAGAATCTATCGATCAGAATGATCGTCACGGATGGTTGCATCCACCATGCTCACTACCTGTAGCACACTAGGTAGATAAAATTCTACAACTCTTGAATGCTCACCTGAGTTGTTTTCGTTGGTGAGAGTTGCGCCACAGCAGCGCAGCGAAATCTGCATCAGAACCACCAGACTGAAGGCTATCAACGTCATCTTCTGCGCGCTAATTTCCAGCCACGTCGGGGTAGTACACGTGTCCAGATCAAGAAAAGCACTCGCATAGGCCTATACTCAAACCTGTGTTTCTCCTGGCAAAACGACGACTGAAACAGAGTCAAATACTTTACAACAATAGGCCTAATAATTAATTGGCCGTATCCCGTCCAATCGTCAACTTCGAGTGTTCTAGCTTTCTGACGAAATGTCTTCATTGGACGCTCCAAGCAATCAGACGAAAACGCCGCAGTAAAGACATTGCTTGCCTCGGCTGCATTGGCTGAGCTGTTGGAAACTCCGACAGCGACTGAGAGCTGACCTGGGCAGCCACTGCGCTCTAAGCGGTGGCGTAGCCAGAGTTGCGTAATAGGGACATATAATAATAATAAGGGGTCGTCCATAAATGACGTAACGCGATTTTCGCACTTTTTTGACTCCCCCTCTTCGTAACGCGATGTAAAAAAGAAGTCAGACCCCCTAAAATATGACGCAACAACGGGCCGACCGCCCCTTTTGTCTTCCGAAAAGTCTTGATAAGTAAAAAAGGTCATCCTTTCCCTTACCAGGCTCTCCAAATACCTTGACAAGCAAAAAAAGAAGGTCATCCTTTCTCGTTGCCAAGCTCTCCAAATACCCGGACAAGCAAAAAAGGTCACCACCTTAAAATTTTCTTACTGTGTTATGTCATATTTCGGGACCCCCTCGTCACACTTCGTAACAAATGTCCGGACCCCCTAAGCGCGTTACGTCATTTGTGGATGGCCCATAATAATAATAATAATAATAATAATAATAATAATAATAATAATAATAATAATAATAATAATAATAATAATAATAATAATAATAATAGCAAGGCTTAAAGTGGTTCAGTAGGGTCTGCCCTGTGTGAGAACCACCCTTGTACCCATCCAATCTACTGTAGTATCACCTAGTACTGAGGTTTATTTTGAAATCATTCACACTCGTAGCCATTACTATCTTCTCGTCCAATTCATTCCATCTGTCCACCACACTTGCACTGAAAAAACTGCTGTTTGCATCTTCCAACCCGTTTCTTAGACAATTTCATGTTGCGTCCTCTGGTTCCAGCATACTGCTTCGTTGTGAAAAACCTTTCTCTTGACATTTCCACTTTGTTTGTTAGTATTTTGCATGTCTCAATTAAATCCTCTCTCGTTCTCTTTTGTCCCTAAGTTGTAAGTTGTAGAAGATTTATTTGTTCAGTGGCAAAAAGCCTGTAATACAACTATACAACTACGGATATCGATTGTGCGGATAATCGCCATACCCCTAATCTCACCCCCGAGAAGTCTCTCACCGTCTTTAAGCAAATTCCACGACAGATCCCAGCCCGAAAGGGGCACGACCTACCCGGGCCCCTCGTGGCTACGCCAGTGGCGCTAAGAACCAGTGGCGTAGCCAGGATTTCCGGAGGGGGTTTGATTTTGCTCATAACCAACTCTGAAAAATCTTGACAAGCAAAAAAGTCATGTTCATCTTTCCTCTGGTACTTTTTCCTTTATTAAAAATGTGCTGTCAAGCAAAAAAGATCGTCACCTTACATCTTTACATTCTATAGCGCTTACAAATTATTTTGGGTCGGCAGCCAAGAGGGCTTGGCCTCCAAGACCGCGACCAAGAATTAAAAATGTATGAAAACACATTTTAAAAATTTTCATTGGCAGCCAAGGGGGTTTAACCCCCAAGCCCCTCTTGGCTACGCCACTACTAAGAACAATACACGAGGTGTAATATGTATATATATATATGTATATATATATATATATATATATATATGATATATATATATGTTCAAAGTGCCAACTTCCATAACTTATCAACGCTTGCTTCGTACATCGACGGAGAGCACGGCAGACGCTGGCGGCTCCAGCGGGAAAATATGAAAATATGTTTACATATACAGCGTAGGACTATATAAGCAATAAATCACATAAAATATTTTGTGCACTTCTGATCAGTTTACCAAACTCACAAGAAAAAGAAACAGAAGAAAACCTCTATAGGTACAATCGAATATATATATATATATATATATATATATATAATATTATTATATAGGCTATGCGTGTGTGTACATATGAATATATATATATATGTTTATATATATATGTTTATATATATATATATATGTGTGTGTGTTTGTGTACATATGTTTGGAAGAATATATATATATATATATATATATATATATATATATATATATATTACATATATACTGTATATTTATATAGGTGTCATGAAAAAACCTCAGCAGGAAAAGTAAAAACTATGAATTATTACAAATTCCTAAGTATATTTCTATCAAATTTGCAATATACGTGTACGGAAGATATTTATCCACCTTCCTTTATATTTTCATCTTATTTGCATGTAATTTTGTCATATTGTGAGATATCAAAGTCAAACTTCGATTCTTACTCTTCAGCCGCAGTTTGACATAACTAAATATCTAGCTTCAAACAAATTTGGTTTCATGTCAATGTTGGTATGAAGTTGCATTCGATAAAATATATATAGGCCTATCATATTTTTTGCTGATGCAAATTTTTTAAAATTATTTAAAATTCACAGAATTAAACTTTCAAAATGGGTAAAATATCGAATGAAGATAAGATGCGAATTCAGACATTGCGGGAGTTTGGCTTTGGATATCGGTATATAGACCTACAGTAGAAACATGTGTGTTAATTTTTAAGAAGTCATATTTTCTGCTGGTGGTTTTTTCTGAAACACCCTGTATATAGGCCTATATATATATATATATATATATATATATATATATATATATATATATATATATATATACAACATGAAGAAGACTAATTTACTGACTCCGAATTCTATGGCTGTAGAATGAGACGTCTGCATGTCTAAACATGAGCAGACGTCTGCCACGCGTCAAGCGCAGGTGCTCTTATGTTGCAGAGGAATTCGACTTGACGGACAGAGCGAGCGATTGCTGTTACACCGTTTTCCCTACGGCCACCTGTTAGACAAACGATCGCCTCAGATCTCTACTGTATAAAAAAAAATACGGACAGGTCGGTTTCTTATCCGTATACGTCAGGGGCGTAGCCAGGAATTTGATTGGGGGTATAAATTTGGGGTGGTACATATTGTTATATATATTATATATGTATATATATGTATATATTATATATTATATGCTATATATATATATGTATTATATATATATATATATATATATATATATATATATATATATATATATATATATATATATATATATATAAAAACCTATACTGATTTGGGGGAATGTGAGCAAGATTTTGAAACTATGAAATCCAAAGTTTTCAAGCACAGGCCTATAGCGCCATATTGGAATTCCACAAAGGAAATTCCCATACGCAAGAGCTTATTAAGGTTGTCAAAAGTTCTTCAACTGAGACTGACCAGAAACTCAGTCGCTAATCTGACCCTAAAGTCAAATATAAGAGATGTATGTTGATCAGATTTATATGTCAGCATAAACAATCATCAGTCATATATATATATATATATATATATATATATATATATATATATATATATATATATATGACATACATGTACTGTATATATTAGTGTTTCTAGGGTATCAATTTGCTTGTTTTTTTATACGTCCGCCCATCGGTCGCTTTTCTGATTATTCTATGATTATGTTATGAATTTCTGTGACATACCTGTCGCTTACCTGTCAGGTAAAATGTGCATCATATTATAGGCCAAGGAGTTAATAGTTCGTTAATAATTACCTTCAGGTTTTATAACTGTGCAATAAATCTTCATAATATATAAGACTTGTTTGTCCTGATCTTGGCAGATGGCGCTTATTTTTTGGCGCATACCTTAAGCCAGAGGTATTCGATTAAATGCTATCAAGGGCAATTTTGTATGACTGGTGCTTGGGGGCAAGGTAAATATATTTTCAGTTACGAGAATATAGTTCACAACTAACCAGAAAACAGAGGCGTAACCAGGAATTTGATTTGGGGGTAGGCCTATAATGTGATTTGGGAGGTATAAATCTTTAAAAAGTTGAAAATCTTAAAAAACACATTAAAAGCTTTAAGGTATAGCCTGATTTGATTTTTAGGGGGAGGTGTATATATACCGATATGCCACCCACCCCGTCGCTACGCCCCTGGCAGAAAACATGCAAGTTGAAAACAAGACATTAAAAAAGTATTTCGCGAGTATTAGAAAACGTTACTATTGCTTCAGTGCCGTCCACGGTCCATCTCACGCTCCCGAGGTGGGCCGGATCTGGTGTCATACCATCAAGTGTCCTAGCCGAAAAAGTCCGGGCGGACAATTAATTGCAACCACAAAATGTCCCGCGGCGGACGGTTCATAGTGCCATAAAATACACCTAGAAAATGTCCGGGGTGCCAAAAAGTGACCGGCTCATTCTAACATGATCTGTGGCATATGTCAACGTTCATTAGCGTCGCCAGGGGGCAAATGGGGGCAATTGCCCGCCTCCCACCTGCCCCAGACCACCTACCAGATTCGGTGAGAAAGTTATTTATGGAGGGGTGGGAAGGTGGGAAAGGAATCTAACACCCCAGCCCCATTTTGCCCGCCCCCAACCAAAAATTCCTGGCGACGCCACTGTTCAGAACTCTTTTGAAATTCGCAAAAATTCAAGGCCACGCAAAGCCTTGAATGAATTTACAATTAGTTCCTCGCTATCTTTTTGGTCCTCGATTTATAGCCATAGGCCTACTGTATTTTATCGAGTCTTTGTCCGCCATGAAAGAGAATGCGAGAAATCGTTTAACTCGAAAATTCGACAAATTCTAGGCGAATTAGATCTAGTTTTTAGTGTAAAGTCACCACTACAAGCCCTTTGATCACGCCGAGGTGATAACCACACTGCAGTAAAACTCAGGCCACGCCGAAATGCTCACCGCGTCCAAATGCCCTCCGCGTCCAAATGCCCTCCGCATCCAAATGCCCCCGCGTCCAAATGCCCTCCGCGTCCAAATGCTCACCGCGTTCAGATGCTCACCGCGTCCAAATGCCCTCCGCGTCCAAATGTCCCCTTCCCCCTAAGTGCGTGACGTCATTTATGTAAGGCCCCCTTGGCACATATTGAAGGTCATATTTTCATTTATTTTTATTCCTCGGTTTAGCATGACCCACTAGACTGACAACGATCAATAATGACATAAAGATTATATATAATCACATAAATCATATCTCTATTTCTTAGATCACCTTTTCTTCAGGCCGCTCTGCTGGCGGAGGAGTGGCAGGAGCCGGCGGGCGGGGCAGTCGCGGCAGAGGCCTATCCCGGTAATAGCCTCACAACGACGGCGACAACCTACCAGAGTGGCTCAATTAAAGGCTGAGTCTAATTCTAAACCTCGGCTCGCACTCTTGTACCCGCGATTTCAACGCCACTCCAATGCGCAGATGCCGTTTCGGTCTGCAAAACGTACGATCAATCAACAACAAGTTAGACAGTGTAACCGATCTTCTCGAAGACTATCACTTGAACATTCTAATCTTAACTGAAACCTGGCATGAGGACTCGGACTGCGTCGCCATTAAAAGACTCACAAGTTCGGGCCTGAACGTCATCGAAGCAGCTCGAACTACAACGAATAACACTCGTCGAGACGATGCAAATTTCGTCAATCATGGAGGCCTTGTCATTATAACAAGACATGGCATTAGCGCCACTAAATTCGACACCAAAATCAGGCCGACAACGTTCGAACACTTATGCTGTAAGGTCGGAAGTGGACAGACACCTATCATACTAGCGGCTATCTATCGACCAGGATCACAGCGGGTCTGTGACCTGTTTTTTCAAGCTCTCCACTCTCATTCGAATCGTTAGCTACTTACAGTTGTAAGTTCTACGTCGTCGGTGACCTCAATATACATCTCGAGAGGCCTGCGGATAGCGACTGTCTGAGACTTAACCAAGTCTTCGATACCTTTGACCTGCAACAACACGTGACAGAGCCGACTCACGACCTTGGAGGCTTATTAGACGTGATCATCACGTCCAGGAACTCATACACAGACGACGTCTCCGTCGACGAGTCGGGCCTGTCAGATCATAAATTCATTCACTGGACGACTCAGGCCGTGAATCCCCCGCCAGAGTTTAGAAGAGTCGAGCGGAGGAACTGGAAAACCTCGATCAATTCATCTTGCGTCTCAAAGCGTCAGTGCTGGCCTCTCCAGTTGATCCCGGAAGAACAGCATCCGAGCTGGCCGAATGCTATAAATCGGTGATAACGCAAATCTTAGACGATCTCGCTCCAGTGACGGTGATGTCGGTTCGTGCGCGGCCGTACTGTCCGTTCTTTGACGAAGAGTGCCGGCAGGCGCGCCAAAGAACACGTCGCGCAGAACGTGTTTTCAGAAGGAATAGAGACACAGCCAAAGAAGCCGAAGCGCGGAAGTCCTGGCGTTCCGCCCTCAAATCCAGGCGGCATCTCGTCAAAGCGAAAGGCCGGCAATACTGGCGGCAGTCCTTACATTCGGTCGAGTCGGACAGTAAGGAGTCGTGGAAACTGCTCAACAAGCTACTAGGAGAGGACAGCACCAGCACGTCGTCGAGCTCCAATTTTAAGGCCGAGGATTATCATAATTACATCGACGGCAAGATTGACAGCATACGGAATAGGACGGCCACAGCTGGAACGGCGACCTACTCCCTGTACGGCGGGCCTTCCCTTGCGACGTACTCGGCCCCTAAAGAAGTCACAGCCATGGTAATGTCGTCTCCGAATAAGCAGTGTTGCACAGATCCACTGCCGATGTGGCTCCTCAAAGAGTCGATCGGCGTGCTAGCCCCATTTCTGAGAACCCTCATGTCCATCTCACTTGAGACTGGAGAATTTCCATCCGCCTGGAAGCACGCTATCGTGACGCCACATCTCAAGCGACCGGGCCTTGATCAATCGGATGAACCCAACTACAGGCCAGTATCAAACGTTCCTTTCCTATCGAAACTATTGGAGAGGATCGTTAACAAACAGCTGGTCGCATTTCTGACCTCGAATGGTTTGATGCCCAAAGATCAGTCCGCCTATCGGCGGGGCCATTCTACGGAGACAGCTGTCCTAAAGATTTTCAGCGACATTATCGATGCAATAACAAATGGGCGTATGGCACTTCTATGCCTACTCGATCTTTCCGCTGCCTTCGACGTAGTCGACCACGAGATTCTGATTCGTCGCCTCGAGGTATCCTACGGCCTGAAGGGCCTCGCCTTGACCTGGATTAAGAGCTACCTCACCAACCGAACGCAGTCAGTCTGGTGGAACGATTGTATGTCTGACTCGCGTCGGGTCTATCACGGAGTTCCGCAAGGGTCCGTCTTAGGCCCTTTGCTCTTCATCCTATACATCGCTGACATCAGACAGATTACAGAAGCCTTCGGTCTGGAGTCACATTGATGACGGACAGATATACTCCTCATGCCTGCCTTCTGACACCGAGCGACTACGCGCGCGAATCACCGATTGCATATCAGCGATTGCTGACCGCTGCGAATCGACTCGCTTTAAACCCTGAAAGACGGAGTTCATGGCTCTGCACTCCACGAAGGCAGCACCTCATCAGTCGGACCCCGTTCGTAGTAGGCGATGCCGCCATCGCCCCGTCGTCGACGATACGTCTATTGGGGAGTCCAAATAGACGAGATCTGTCCTTCGAAGCGCATATCAGCAGCATGATCCGCTGCTGTCACCACCAACTGCGAAGGATCAAGACGATTCGACAGTACATACCAGCGCAGGCAGCCTCACAGCTCGTACGGGCACTAATACTGTCATCGACTACTGCAATAGTTTATTATTCGGTCTTCCGGAGCGTCAAAATCGGTTACAGTCGGTTCTAAACCTATCTGCACGGCTAGTCTTTCGAAGCCGCTGGCGCGAGCACGTCACGCCGCTGTTGCGAGACCGCCTTCACTGGCTTCGAGTCCAGGAACGAATCGTTTATAAGCGTTGCTGGCTCACTCATCGAGCTTTATACGATCCCTTCTGCCCCGACTACCTAGCCATGCTGATACAACGATCCACGGTGAACGAACGACGATCGCAGCTACGGTCTGGAAGTCGGGTCCAGCTGCTCGTCCCTGCTCCATCCAAGACCTCTAAGTTCGGTGAACGATCGGTCAGGCGGGGCAACCCGCTCCTGTGGAACTCTCTGCCAGACCGTGTGACTAATTCTGACTCTGTTGAGACTTTCAGAACGAACCTAAAAACACACTTATTTAACATCGCATATAAGTGACACATGTCAAAGCGCTCTTGTTTTTAGCCTAAGCTATGCTTACTGCGCTATAGAAGTTGTCTGATAATAATAATAATAATAATTTCATGTTCAATTTTTCCCGGACATTATATTGTAAGTAAATTGTCTCGTACAGTTTGTCGGCGAGCTGGACGCTTCATGGTTGCAAGGGAATGTCTGACCGAGCACTTTATGGCAGCGGACACTCTAAGGCGGGCAGCCAATTGAATAGCTCTGCCCTAAGCCTTTCTGAAAAATTGATAGATTGACAGGTAGAATTTATTGCAACCAAAATCCGCTTGAAAATAACATCTTCATTCTAAAAGTAAGGAGGATCCTTTATCATCATCATCAATTATTGTCATCAATCATCATAATCAATATTCATCATCATTGTTTTTCTTTCAGATCTTTTATGTTGTCTACCCATTTTTTTCTGGACCTGCCTCTTCCTCCTTATCCTTCTTGTACAGTATGTGTAGAATTTTTTGGGCAAGTCTTCCATCATGTTTACATGTCCATACAATGTTATCATCTTTTCTGATTTTATCCATGATGTTTTTCTTTAGCCCAATCTGCTGCCATATATCTTCATTTCTAAGTTTTTAAAGTCTGCACCTTTGCCTTCATTCG
This sequence comes from Metaphire vulgaris, assembly GCA_018105865.1. NCBI lineage: Eukaryota > Metazoa > Annelida > Clitellata > Crassiclitellata > Megascolecidae > Metaphire > Metaphire vulgaris. Next base: position 1,631,733 of record CM030862.1, read on the forward strand.
TTTAAAATCTGTCACTCACAGTCGATAGCAACTGCCATGCAAACTTCTTGAAGTTTAAAAAAAATAATTAAACATGTTTTCTGATAAGATCATTCAAATTTTCTGTCATAATATTTCTAATCTGAGGTGGATTACACTCTTAATAATCTGATGTGCAACAGCTATTTCTATAAGACAATGAATCTAAAGTATTCATAGCAGTTTGCCCTTTTAAGAACAACACAGTCAATATTTCAAATCAGAGCAAATAACCATTATCATATTGTCCAATAAATAGTATTGTGGCTGTAGCTACATAATTCGTCCAACATGCTCCTTGAATAGTAAGCATAGCTTAGGGTATCATCTTATTTACATAATAGATCACATTCTGCAACAAAAACACAACTTTGAACATGTTAATGTATGCAATAAATGTACAAGCAAAGATCCTTTTAGGCTTTAAACATCTGGTTTACAAACTTCTAACTGGATGTATATGCAGAGGGCAGTACAATATTTCATCATCATCATCATCATCCTTCCCTCTAATCCTCCTGCTCCTCCTCCTCATCATCATCCCTTTCCTAAAATAAACTACAAAAATAGACACTAGATTCCTAAATCTTTTGGGCAACAAGATAAAGCAACCAAAATCTCACTCATACGCAGAAAACCGTCACACTTTTTCAGCAAACGAGATGCCAACATTATAAGAACCTAAACAACTTTACTAGTGACTGAGGAGAGAGTTTCACAGTCTCAATACAATCACTTGAGTAGAGAGGTCTTTCATAGCACTGCTACATTAAACTGGCTTCCATTGTGGTCCTTGAAAAAGCGTGCATTTTGAAAATGCACGAAATCTTCACGCCAAGTATCTTGGCATCCAATCTAAATGATCATCTGTCAGCGTACAGGAACTGAAAACGTTTAAAGCATAACTTGGAAAGTTAAATGAAAACGCAAGTAGTAAATTTCGCAACAGCAAATCCGGAAGATGATTTTTGATAAACACTTATGTAATAATAATACCAACATGAATTGTGTCTGTAGTTTTTACGCATGAAGTAATAGTAAAGAAATCTGATGGCAAGCAGGCCCTGATTTTTGAATGGCCGACGGGCCCTTGACAACATAATTTTCTTGAAAACCTTTTTTTTTTTTTTTTTGCTCGTCACCGTTTATTATAAATGTTTAGTTTTTATGTTGATTTTTTTTTTTTTTGCTCGTCAGCCGTTTACTATAAATGTTTACGACCTTTTTATGTTGAATTGCTCGTCGTTTGCCGTTTATTTAGCACTGTGTCCTGGGCCCCCTTGTGCTCGCCGGGCCCCTCTGCTGAACTGACATTTTTAACCATTCTTTAGTGTTATTATTCATTTTATTGTTAATTATACATATTCATCATCGGCCCGGGCCCCCTCCAGACCGCCGGGCCCCTGTGCAGTTGCCCCCCCTGCCCCCCCCTCTCGGAGGGCCTGATGGCAAGACTGGATACATCGAAGAAATACAAAATTCAGAACTGTTCATCTTCAATACTATTAAATTTGTCCTTGAAAAGTGCCAAATTCCTCACAATCAGCTGTACTAGGGTCGTATTTTCAAACACCAACAAACATAAAATAATTTATAACACCAGCACCAACCTTCCACCAAGAGTCTCAATCTAATTTGTTAACTATCCTAAAAATGCAGCTTTTCCTAAAACAAAAGTGTTGCCTGTAAGCCTTGCTGTTTAAAAAGTCTTTCTCCTACAAGTGGTTGGTGGAAGTCAAAGATGGAAAAGACTGGTGTCGTCGGTGTCTCTGGAAAACACAGACACCCTTACAGCAGACGCAAAGACACTTCATAGTCAAAGTAACAATAAATATACAATAGACTATCGCTTATATCCACATATTAATAAGACATTTCTCTATTTATTTTCTGTTTATATATTTTAAGTCCAAAATCACATTCAGCCATTTTTTTACAGAACAATCTTCACTCAACTTAAAGCTGCTCAGAAAATTCATCTATTCATCGAAACCTTAGTCAATGTATGCAACATTAGCGTGATACATAAATACACAATATCACTAAAATAGCTTTTAAAACATCAAATATTTTATTTCAGCATGGTTATCCGTTAATTGTTAACATGAAAGAGCTACTGGGAAACAACGCCTAAATTACCAGGTTAAATAAGCAGCTAACTACGACTTAAATGCAACCACAAAAAATCAATTAAACATCAACCATCAAAATGAGTACGGTAAACAATTAAAATAATCCATAAATCAATCATGATAATTAAAACAGATTTAGAATGCAACTCTCTCTCTCTCTCTCTAAATATATATATTGAATATGCAGTATTTAAACCCTTAACTGGGGACCCCGGGTATATCCGTCCATTTTACAGTGAGTTACAGTTAAATTCACGGTTAAGGGGTTAATTATTATACAAAGCATCAAAACAACGTCCCCTGTTGTCAAATGTCGCTAGGTCGACTCAAAATTACAAGTTCTCAGAATTTTGGAATAGCCCTGTTCTATAAAAACATTTACGCTTGTTACACATCGTAATGCATGGTTCAGAGCAAATGCAGCAACTAGGTACAGCTCCAGGACGATGGTCCGATACGAAATCAACTTCTCGCCTCTCCTCGACTTCCGCACGGTCACAATAAGATCTCGACACAGAAAACTCTACCCGACGACACTCGACGTTACGTCACCGCGCTCGTACTTTTCCTACAACCGAACGACGAACGAGACCTCGATGCCTACAAGTCTCCGACGATCCACGCGCCCGTCTAGTGCTTGTGGCCGAGGGCGAGAACGAGGGGAAGCATGCATCCGATCACCATGACGACCAATTCTACTTTACTAAATCCACGATGTTCGTGCACCATCAGAACGGTGTCGGGAAGGGCGGTCTGCGTCTGTACGCCGAGGCGGGCCAGCTCCGGGAGTATGTGTACGGTTGCGACGTACAGGAATGTTCCACCGCTAAACAGCATCGCTATTCCGGTGGCGTTGATGTCAGAAAGGGCCTCCTTGCTTCTCTGAAAAACGTCAAATGTTCAAGCCAAAACATTGTCTCACGAAGCGAGGGTCCGTCCATATAGTACGTACGCACAGACGGGGAGGGGAGTTGAATTTAGGAGATCTTGTGTATGTACGGTGTTCAAACGAGGGGAGGGAGGGGTTGAAACTATGCATTTTTTTGCGTACATACTACGTGGATGAGCCCCAACAAATAAATCCTAAAACTGGCAAACATAATTTAGAAAAATTTGTGATAAAAACCCAATTTGTAATATCTTAGGATCTCCAAAAAACTTAACACAAATTTATGAGAGTTCTTATCTAAGACCGGCTTTGCTTGCAGTAATGTGTCCACAACATTTCATCACAACTCATCTCTGTGCATCAAAACAGAAGTAATTTTACTCTACTTGCAGTACTACACCCACCAAAAAAGGCCATTCTGTCTGACAGTCAATTTCAGTTTAGGATGAATGTACCATTGACACATTTGCATAAATTTACAATTGCAGGGTGGCGCAAAAAAACAGACTATATTAAATGCCAAACCTAATGTGACTAGTTCAGTTTTTTTGCACCAACCTGTACATTGCATCAATGCAAAAGGAAAGTACAAATTCTGCTAACCTGACTTAAACAATACAAAATAAAATGGTGATGAAAAACTCGCGTTTAACAGTATTAAGTGATCAGAAAGTGCAAAGAAAAAAAGCAGATGTCTTATATGAAATGTTCATAGATATCATATATTGTCCATTAAGTAGTTCTCTACTGAAGGCACTTTGCAATAATGAAAATAAAATGGAAAATACTGAAAAACATTAAATTAAGGATAAGATAACAGTTTGATAATTTCAAGAAAAATGCCAATTGTTTTGGAGCCTACAATTTCCACACAATACAGAAATAAAATGGTCAATTCTTTTTAAAAGTTTAGACATGACCGCTAGACATTTATTACAGTATTATAAAAAGTCTGATCAAGCTTAAACCAATTCTAATACATGAACTTTTAACAAAATTAAAAAATTAAAAACACCTTATGTGATTGCGACAAAAACAATCATTTCGAAATACATGCAACAAACATGTTAAAAGAAGTGCTTAGATTAAAACTTTTATAAACCCAAATTATTTTAAAAGCATCTAATATTAATTCAGATGAAAAAATTTCCTCCCTTCAAAAACTCAAATGTTCATAGATATCATATATTGTCCATTAAGTAGTTCTCTACTGAAGGCACTTTGCAATAATAAAAATAAAATGGAAAATACTGAAAAACATTAAATTAAGTGATAAGTGATAACAGTTTGATAATTTCACACAGAAAATTACTCTGCTAAAAACCAATTGTTTTGGTGGCAAGCATATATATATGTAAGTGCTACGTTTACCTTTCGATGTTCAGCTCCCTTACGTTGAGCTGCGTCATAAAAATGGATGCAAGCATTGTAATTCATCAAACAAAGAAATGTTTGTTAGATACAGTTTAGACATGACAAATCGCGTTTGAGACATGTCTTGATCTAGACAACTAATGCCATAAAAGTCTGATGTGCTGGAACGTTTTCATTGCTGCGTCAGCAACTGCATCATTGTTGAAATGTAATCCTCTCATTTATAGATTCTCACATTGAAGACCTGCTATTTAATTAATTAATTAATTAATTAATTAATTAAACACCAGGAACTCTTTGTAGTCATCTCTGGGATGAAATAGTTGCAGCTGTTGGCATGAGTCACACTTGCCCACTCGACAAAACAAGTCAATCATTTCGTGGACATGATGGTGACAGGCTAAAGGAGCAGATCTGACTCAAAACACTTTGAATGAATGTAGTTTGTGAGTTTCCTCTTGATCAAACGGAACACTGCTGATGCACTCCAGTGCCGTTTGGAATCTTAGGAACACCAAGCACTTCCAATACCTTAAAGGCACTAAAAGTAGCTATTCAATATTGCATAGAATATGTAATGTGTATTATATAATCAAAGATCAGCATAGATTATGTAAACTAAAAACCTAAAAACACAGTAACCAAATTATTTTTCTAAAAGTTCGATAATATTAATTCAGTTTGAAAAAGGAACAATTTCACAGGGTGAGACTTTAAAAAATCAAAAACTTTTTTTTCCTCATGGTACTCATTGGCACCCTACTCATTATTCACTTTTGCCAATAACTAAACAGTGGGATGTTTACTATCTGGCATAAATTAACATATGATTAATAGAGGCAAATGCTCGTATAATATATTGCAAGAAAATCGTTCAAAATCATTAATTCATCTCTCTCATTTTCATGCACATACAATCAAGATCATAAATAAATGTAGATTCTTCTCAAAGACACAGCCTATGCTAGCTCACATACCATTCGTTATTTGCACCCAAATGCTAATTAATTAATTAGTTGCTATTATACTTTCATCCCATTAATCTGGTATCTAGCTAAACAAAAACGCTAATGCACATCTACTTAACCCCTTAACCATGTTTTTAACTGTAACTCAATGTAAAATGGACAGATATATCCGGGGTCCCCAGTTAAGGGGTTATTAAAGTACTTCATACTTAATTATACTTGTGCTTAAACAAGCAGAGAGCAGAAATATTAACTGGTAATACCGTTTGCAGATTTTCGGGTAGATTTTAAATTTTGGACTATCTATAAATAACTTTATTAAGGCAATAATCGCCATGAATGTTTGTGAAAGTGGACAAACAATTATTTACAAACAGAATCATATACTGATGGTTATACACAGAGATATTGAATATATACTAAAGGTAAAGGTAGTCCTGTACTCAAACGACTGTAGGGTCCAGCACTGATCTCCGTATACTACGCAAGCAGCAACGCAGGTGGCTTACGCCATTAATCTAGAGCAGTATGCCACTGCTTTCTCTAGACCCACATTTTACCTTCGTAGCTTAACGGTGCTACAAATTTATCCACCCCTAAGCAAAGAACGGCTTGCTTGGTCGCCAGCACCACGGCTCGATCCCGGGATGGTCACCCATCCAAGTACAAGCCACGCTCAAACTTTGATGCTCTAATGGAAACTGGTCGCAAAACACCAAGTAGGTCGACGAATATGTAATAGAAAATACAATTCAATTTTCTCACACTATGTAGAATCTATCCAAAGAAATTAAAAACCTGATCCACTGACCAAAGTAAAGAACTGCTAGAACTACAGACTGTAAATCCAACATAACTTTATCCCAAAGCAAATGCTGAATGCGAGCAGTTCAATACACTAACCAGCTGCGTGTACAACCAGACCTAAAGTAGCGGTAATGCGGTTTCTGCTCGACGACTCTAACAGCAAAATGAACAAACAGTACAATACTAGTATCACTGTATTTTAAGTGTGCCACCGTACAAGTTGACTAGCGGCTCGGTACAAACCAAAAAAGACAGAAAATGAAAATAGATTTTTAAAAACTAGAATAGACAGTTAGACACAGTATTCAGAATCCAAAAAATAACAGTGCTTATAGCAATTCAGGATCACTCTATTCCCTAGTTTACACTCTATTCCCTAGTTTACACTCCATTCCCTAGTTTACACTCTATTCCCTAGTTTACACTCTATTCCCTAGTTTACACTCTATTCCCTAGTTTACACTCTATTCCCTAGTTTACACTCTATTCCCCAGTTTATACTTACAGCATGAACCCTTGATCTGTAGACACAAGAACCCTTACCCAACATAAAGCAATCCTTACCTTACATATTGAAATGCTACCAAAATAATTTTTAACCACTAAAATTATGAAAGAAGAACTATACTGACATTTTAGCTAATAATAAGCCTTTATTTCTGAATAAATTTTGCTGCAGCTTTTACAACATTTTAACGATTTAACCAAAAGAATTTCAAGATTTTGCCAGTTAAAGCCAATTTCTGCCCGCTGCCTTGGCACTTTATACTGTGGCACAAACCCCAAAACCCTGTCATGCTTAGAAATTAGATCAGCCAACCTCCGCCAGCTCTTGAATGAATACTGCCCCCGATTTGGTCCACAAGAAGCATAAACACGAATCCGAGAACGAGTGCCACTCCGATCCAACTGTGAAGCTCAGTGCCATGATCGTGATCGTGATCTTTGTGGATCAACTCTTCGTTGTTATTACCCGAGGCGGCCGCAGCAGCGTTAACTGCTGACATCAGGTTGCGACCCACCGGCTGTACAGCCTTTGCAACTTCATGATGCGCTGAAAGAAATAAAAGGCATCAGAGGAGTTCAGAAATGCAAACACCGATTACAAAACATTCGGTAACATTGTTCATCAATTCGTGAAATGATTTTTTTTAAATTTTTAATTATTTTTTAAATTTTAATATGATTACTGTTACTTAATTTTATTTGTAGGCCTATAGCTGGACTCTGCAATGTGTCCTTGCTCCTGACATTTGGTAATATGGTGCACAAGAAATTGTCAGTTTAATAATAATAATAATAATAATAATAATAATAATAATAATAATAATAATAATAATAATAATAATAATAATAATACACTGAAGCTGAATTATCAGTGCACATGAATAAATGTTACCTGGGTAAAGATTATCCCCAGCATCACAAATATGACCAGAATGCAATGAACAGGTTAAAAAAATTCTGCAATGAATTAAAATTTTCATAGGAGGGCATTCGCAAAGTCATTGAAAAGTCAAAACACTAATCAAATTCTAAACAAAAACAAACAATGCAAAAGAGATTCATTACTCCAGGTTACTCATAAAGCAAGCACTTCTTTCTATACTACTTACTATTTCATAAGTTTGACCTTGATTTATGAATACTGTCCTAAAGTTTGAGGTTATAAAATATTCAAATATCTGTCCAGTCTGTACTACTACTACTACTAGCTGCATCGACATTATTGAATCAATATTTTTATATCTGTTTAAGCAGACAAGTCAAACTTGTGACGACGTGTAGGCCACAGATGCAGTCTCCATCTGCTGGCCACAAAACATACCATCCAAAACTCCAGCTATTGAACAACATGTGCTACTGTACACAGTGTACAGTTGTACTAAAATTTGAATAAATATACTGTACACCTGTACATAACTACATATGATGGAAACTGTTACCTTTATTATGACTTTTTTACTGAACAACGCTATAAAACCTGAAATTCATCAAAGTCCTAAATTGACTAACAGCTACAATAAGCCAAATTTATGCTTGCAATTAAAAATTCTAAAATGGGCCGAATATAATCCGGCTGCAAGCCATGCACGTGCTGCCCTGTGGCCGCATGTTTGACACCTCCGTATTTATAAGCAATATTTCTCATATTTACTACGATGATTCTTCAAATAATTAAAACATTCTGACTCTAAATCACAGAACAATATTTTTGTACAAGAACTTCAGTGACAAAGAAACATTATTTTTCTCTAATGGCGATACCCTTGAGCAGGGGGTTGGAGTTGCGGGGGGGGGGGGAGTTTGAACCCCCCAGCTAACTTTGCAACCCTCCCAAAAATCGCATATCTGGTACATGCAGTTTCTGTCATGCATTGAATTTCAGTCCTAAACCACCCCCCCCCCCAGCTCAAATTTTACAACTCCAACACTGCCCTTGAGTAGGCAACAGTCACCTTGGTCGGACGGAAACAGCAATGCGTGTACACCTTCTGGGATGATAACAGCAAGAGCGGTGCCAACGAGCAGCCCGGCTCCCAAAACAGTCACCAGCTTCAGCTTCTCCTAAATGACGACGACAACAAGAAGACTCGAATGAAGAAGTCAGGTTAAAACTTCGATCACAGAATTCAGTACATCAAGTGCACATTTTACAATCTCAAGCGTCAAACTGGGATTTATAAGATTTTCAGAATCCAGATAAATATAAAATAACACAAAAATGGCACCAGCATACGTTCAGTCAGGGGCGTAGCCAAGGGGGGTTTGGGAGTTAAACACCCCTTTGGCTGTTCAGTGTTGGGAAGGGGGAGTTTGGAGGGTTAAAAACCTCCCTTGGCGACCAAAAATAAAATTTTTTAAATTAAATATATATTCTTAATTATTCAAGCATAATAATGGATGACGACCTTTTTTGCTCGTCGGGAGTACTTTTTTGCTGATGTTAATTAAGCCATTCCATTGGTGATAACTTTTTTGCTTGTCAGAATTTTCCGAAGTTGGGATTCATGGAAACCATAACCGCCCCTCCCCCTTTTGAAAAGCCTGGCTACGCCAGCAAGTTCAGTTCAGTAATATGTGACAGTAGACCTACAAGAGATCAGTGCTAAACTTTAAAAATTAATGTCTCATGTAAGAGGTCATTCTAGCAAAGGGCAATTATTAAATAGAAAATTAATTATTATTGATATTGTGCTGATATGCCAAATTTCATCTGATCTGCCAATAATAACTATGCATTTAACCTTATTCTGATGTGATTAAACTCCTGTCATAAGCACTATTTTCACTACTACTCGTCTCTTTCCTCTTATCTTTGTCTCCTTTCACTTCTTCTTTAGGTGCTGTGTATTTCTATGTCAGCGACCATGGATTTCCACTTTGTTCGAAAATGACATCCTCTTATAATTCGATGTTGTTCTTTACTCCCTCAATTCCTTCTCATAGGCAGTCTACATAGATGTTTCTCTGCCTTCCTCCTGCTCTTTTCCTTGCCACTTTTCTGGTTATTGCTGCTCCAGACCTTCCTTCCTTATTAAGTGTCCGATGAAAGAAAGCTGCCTTTATTTTCAGTTACCATCATACTTCTTTCTATTCCAATTTCATTCAAGATCTCTTCATTGGTTTTCTTTTCCATATGTGTAATCTTCAGCATCCTTTCACAGAAACCACATTTCTGTGGCTTCAATTTCTTCTGCATGGCCTTGGATATAGTCCATGTCTTTGCTGCATACAAGAGGACTGACCAAACATAGCTTTTGAGCACTCTTAAGCGTGTCTTGTAAGTGATGTGCCTATTTGTAAGCAGTGATGGGCACTAGTTAACTAAAATAGTTATAACTATTAGTTTAACTGGAAAAATTTAGTTGAGACAATAGTTTAACTACTTTTTTCTTAACTAGTTACAGCAATAGTTTAACTACTTTTTAAAATAGTTACAACTAAAAGTTTAACTACTTTTTTGCCAGCTTTTTTATTATACTGCTTATTTCTTATTGCTCTTTGTACTGAAACATGAAAATGAACTACACAAATCTTGCTGACATTGTTGTTGACCTTTCTGATCCTGATAGTTAATCACATTGTTTGATGCAAGTACTGCCTGCATTAGTCTTCAGGGCAGTTCCACGTTGGGGATGACTGGGGATGCATCCCCACCAGCCCACAAAAATGCATGTGTGGCATTGATGAATTTCTGAGAAAAAGTGGTATTTATTTCTTGGTAGTACTTTGGTCTAACAGTATACTTACTGACTAACTACAGTTCATTTTGCACTATGACTCTGTACAACCAGACTAAAATCGCTTTTATGCATTGCCAATTCTCAACATTATATTTTATAAACCAGATCTACAGATTTCTTCTAAACCGTTTGCATATAATTTCTTTGACAATTGGTGAGATCTTCCTAGAAATTCATTGTATCCCCACCGAGAGTTCTTGCAACATAGCCTTCACAAATTACGGCGAGTTCTTTTTGTTACAATGAAAGGAATCGAATAATACAAAATTTACAGAAAAGTTGCAAAATAGTTGGAAATAGTTTAACTACCTTAAAAAAGTTTAGTTAAACTTTTTTTGGAAAATTTTAACTAATAGTTAAAATAATAGTTTAACTACAAATATTTAGTTAAAAATAAAGTTTAGTTTAACTACTTTTTTTCCAACTAGTGCCCATCACTGTTTGTAAGTATCGCTTTTTGAGTTCCAAGAATGCTACCTTGGCCATTATTATTCTTGATTTTAGGTCTTTATCACATCTCCCAGCGCTGGCTTTCATTTTTAAAGTGTCATCCATGGTTTACTCGACACATACAGCAGTGGTTTGCCATTGCCTTCTGCCGAATTTTCTGTTTGGGTTTACTCCCATTTTGCAGTTCTAAGGCCATTAAAGATGATGCACCCATGCCCCTAGATGTCTGTGACAGAACCTTGCTGAAGTCAATCATCTATTACCTCTGTCCAGTACTTGGTAGTGCTGCTGCCCAGACCTAGTACTTTTCATCAACTAGTTAAGTCTAGATCCACCGTCTTTTGTTAATAATAGTGGCACCTCATAAAGGAAGTGACTCTTCGTCACGCATGGATGGTCTCGACAAAAGGAGAGGCTAAGGATCCACTAAAGGATCTATATTACGCGTCTTTTTGCCCTACAACATTGCAATTGCTAAAATATTACCACACAGCAATTGCCCTTTCACTAATTTACCTAAACCCCCATTAATCATAAACATTTTCACTACTGCCCATCTCCTTCCCCCTATCCTTGTCCCCCTTCCCAGATTCGCCTAATCATTGTACGCAGACACATTCAAAATAATCCCAACATCAAATTTTAGAAATTCCCGACTAAATATCGTAATCAAAACATATATACCAATTTTTGTACATAAACACAAGCTACTACTCCACTTCCAGGCGTTCCAGCTGGATAGATAATTGACTGATTGATTGTCTTACTGTCTGATTGTATTGATTTTACCAATTACTCATCCGGCATTGGGGATTGCAAATCATAATGTTGGGTGAATAATAGCTTTCACCGGACAAAAGACGGCGCTACAACAATTAATCGTGATGTTCACCTCCGACATGGAGAACGCCAGAGGAACAGATCCGGCCAAATAGCAGCCAACGAGCATCGCCAACGACAACAGGATCAACGTCAACGTTTCGTCCATTTGTGCAGTTTAATCGAAGAAATTAACTTCGGAAAATTATCTCCAATTTATTAACAGATTGTCGTTCAACTTGGAGATAGTAAAGCCTTGTTTCGCTAGAGGAGCCAGCATCTTCCTGTCACGTCAAAAGAAGAATATGTAGGTAGGTAAGTAAACTCCCCTTAGGTTTGGACCAGGGCGTCTTTTAGACTCCCTGGTTTGCACAGAGCACAGACAGAAGTCTTACTGTACATACTCGCAAGTGCAAATCAAATTTAAAATGTATTTGAATGTTATAAATATTTTAAAATGTTTTTGAATATTAGAAATTAAAATTCCTTTTTCATTTACATCCTGAATATAAGTCATAAAGGGTCGTCCACAAATGACGTAACGCGCCTATAGGGGAGGGGTCCGGACATTTGTTACGGTGTGACGAGGGGGAGGGGCTTCCGTAAATGTGACGTAACGTAAGACAAAATTTTTGTGATCTTTTTTGCTTGTCAGGGTATTTGGAGAGGGAAACATACAAGCAGTGGCGGCTCCACACCGGGGCAACGTAACAAAAAGAGCCTGCCCCCAGTGGCCCCCAGTTGGGACCCTTTTAATGCTACATACATTGAACAACAAATGGTTGGCCCTCCATGATTAGAAGTTGCCACCCCAACGCCCCCCCCCCACTTGCCAAATCCTAGAGCCGCCACTGCATACAAGATGACCTTTTTGCTTGTCAGTATGTTTAGAGACGGATACATAGAAGGATGACTGACTTTTTTGCTTGTCAAGACTTTTCGGAAAACGAAAAGAGGGTCGGCCCGTTGTTACGTCATATTTTAGGGGATCTGACTTTTTGTTACGTCGCGTTACGTAGGAAGGAGGGGGTCAAAAAGTGCCAAAATCGCGTTACGTCATATATGGACGACCCCTAAGTGTCTGATTGTCTAGTTCCCGATATTATTAGGATGGCCTTCAGTTGGAAACGTGTCGATTTTGATTAAAATCTGCGCCGCATCTATTTTTGGCCACTAAATGCTTGCGGACGAATGATTCGATTGGACTTCGTTGCTGTATGCAAAGAATGAAGTGGGCGGAGTTTCGCTTGACTGACGTGCGGATTTCTGCGGGTAAAGCAGACATCGACGGATCACGTGCTTTTTTTAAAGTAGCAAGAAGTTACTGGCCTCCACTTGGTCAAAATTGGGGGGACATTGTTCTGCAGACATATTTTCAGATGCTGTGTCCGTATCCGTAGAAATTTAATCTTGCACTCTTAAAGTGCAATGTATTGCGGAAAATGGCATGTTCTGATCGGCCTTTTCGTGTTAGTAGGCCTAGTTGTTTTGTGCCTAGACTATTGCGTTGCATTGTCGTTGCCCGTTGTCTGGGATGATGGCGTGGTGGACAACCAGTGCAGCCGAGATATCGCCCTCACCGGTAGAAGGCGACTGGCCGGAGATCGTGGCTTCCGTATCCTTGTCGTGGGTCGAGATACGCACTATAGACCACGACACGTCTACACAGGTATGCCGGTGGTACACTCGATCGTCTCCTGATTAAACGTAATCTTTTGTAATTCAATTTGGTACTTTAGTCATACCTTATCAGAGGAGTGCTAGGTGGCAGTGGCGGCTCTATTTGGGTGGGGGGGGGGCTGGGGCCTGGCCCCATTGGACCCCCTGTAGGGACCCTGTACTTATTACTACATACCTGTCAGCAAACGGTTGGCCCCATGCTTATAAGTTACCACCCTAACGCTCCCCCCCCCACTTGCCAAACCCTGTAGCGCCACTTGGCCAATATATCTGAGTAAAATGGAGCCTCAAATAGGCCTATATAATTTAGAATTAATGTATGTAGAATTTTATAGTAAGTTAATATTTCTAATAAATGATGAATAATGTAAATTATAATTATTCTATAATAGGCCTACGTGTATGTATGATTTGTTTATCTGTTAAACTACCCGATAGGGTACCCAAGTCCTTAGGCCTAACTTGCCCAACTTTGTAAATTTTGTAGCGTAGCCAAAGCAGGAGTTCTTTGGGAAGGTTGCAATTATACAATTATGCAGGGGCATTCTGGTGCAACATAATATAGAATTTGTAGGCCTGTAGGGCAGAGATGTAGCAAGTACACAATGCTTCAAGTACAAGTACAAGTACAAGTACCTGGCCTCCGAGTACAAGTACAAGTACAAGTACTTGCATTCCAAAAACTCCGAGTACAAGTACAAGTACAAGTACCTGGCCTCCGAGTACAAGTACAAGTACAAGTACCTGGCCTCCAAGTACAAGTACAAGTACAAGTACTGAAGATTACTGTGGTAACTAATCCATAAGACTGCCAAGTATAAGTAGAGAAGCCTCAAGTACAAGTACCGATCCTCATAGCCAAATACAAACAGCAAGTAGGCCTACACTTTATTAACGGGTAGCTGTTTGTCACGGTTATTCAATAAAATGGTGCTAGAACAAAATGTCCGAGGACAAAATGTCACGAAAAAATGTCACGGACAAAATGTCATTGGGACAAAATGTCAGCGGAAAAAAGTCAGCGGACAAAATGTCATCCTAACTCTAACCCTAACACTAACCCTAACCCTAAACCGTGACATTTTGTCTGCTGACATTTTGTCCCCATGATATTTTGTACATGACATTTTGTCCGTGACATTTTGTCCTTGGACATTTTGTCCGGCCACGAATAAAATTGACACTATTAGCATCTAAATATCATCACAGTGGCACTTAAAAAATTAGAGATGATAGTCTTGCATCGGTCATCTTAGCCCTATGCGGTCTCGCGATCAAGCCAGCTTGGCTAAATAGTAAATACGCGTTGAATTGGTGCGCTAGAAGCAGGCACACTAAGGGCTCTAATGGCTGCATTATACAGCCTGTTGAACTCCTTTCTATTAACTTCACTGTTCCAAAATACAATGGTATCAGTGGCTTCATCATACATATTGTTGAGTTCCAGGTACTTGGCCATCTGTGAGGATGTGCTTGTCATCAAAGGAACATCATTACTGGTATCCTTGAAGTACATGTAACCAGAGATGTAGCAATCACAATGCTTCAAGTACAAGTACAAGTACAAGTACCTGGCCTCCGAGTACAAGTACAAGTACAAGTGTTGCATTCCAAAAACTCCGAGTACAAGTACTAGTACAAGTACCTGGCCTCCAGTACAAAACAAGTACAAGTACTAAAAATTTGTACTCGAGTACAACTCGAGTACAAGTACAAGTACCAAGTACTACATCTCTGCTGTAGGGTAACATAAATGCATACACACACACACACACACACACACACACATGGACCTATTCAATTTCTATTTAATTTATCTTTTACTTTGGCATGAAGCAATTTAGAAATTTTGATCAAGCCTTGAAGTGAATCTGCTTTCCTTTTGGGCCTTTGTTTTTTGGCACACGGCATGCATTATCTCATTTTGTTGGAACTGTGCCCCCCCCCCTCCAAAAAAAAAAAAATCTGCTTGTGATAGTGACTCAGCACTCTTTGTGCCTTTTTATGCTTTGCTGCCTATTTTCTGTTGAATTTTCTTTTTCTGATGCATGCACTTAAAGACAACAACTGTGTTTATAGCTGGCTGTTATGCATTGCTCCAACTTCCAAATTTAGATTAATACATAGCATATTATAGCATTTCTGTGGCTTTCTCTCATTAAGATCTGAATGAATTGCATGACTCATATCCAATGGAATCACCAGTGCTTGTATATTGGAGCAAAACTATGGCTGCTTGAACCGATTCACAAAGGTGTCTCTCCTTCCCTTTACCTTCTTCTTTTTCTCCTTTTCTTGTTCGCCTGATTGCTGTATAGGTAATTGTTCAATGAGGAAACCCTGAAATAAAACTTCAGGTGCACAGATCATATTAAGGTACAGTCAAACCTGTGCAATGCTAAAATATGTGTAATATCATGTGGAATTTTGTATGTCAGCTTCATGTAAGGCCTAATTTCATGCAATTTTGACAGTCCTATCAATGTAACTTTGTTTGGAATTTCAATGTAGACCTATAGACCGAGAATCTTTGTTAAAACACCCCTACATCTTCTGCAGTTCCTGTCAAAGGACAGAGCATTGTTAAATAACAATGATTGGCTGCCCCTGATTCATTTTCTCACCTGTCTGCCCAGCAGTGACTGCATACCTGGCCAGAAGCTGTAATTAAGAAACATCTGCCCTGTTAGGTGACCTGTGGTTTAAAATTGAGACTGCATCCAGGTATTGAATCAAATCAAGTCACTGCATGGGTTACAGGGTGTCTCAGTCAGGGGCATAGCGACGGGGGGGGGGGGTATATCTACCAAACATCTTAAAACGACACTGGATGTAGGCTCCTCAGAATGGTGTTGTGATCAAGGCTTGAGAAGTCTGTAAAGTCCGGATTGTCCAGTATGGCAGATTGCTGGTTGAGCTTTGTGCCTAGTTTCATGTCTGAAATCTGTATTTTACTGAAATATTGCAGCCAAACTTTGGGTTTAGGCTGTGAAAAGGTTAAGAAAAATTTAAAATAGTAATTTGATTTAACCTTGCTTTGAACAATTTGTGTGGTTTTATTGCAACCTCAAGTAATACCTCATGACTGGCTGGCTTTAATTAAATAAATTTCAATGTGTCTGAATATCAGTAACACATGTTCTGTAACACTTAGCTCTATCGTACATATAAAAAAGCATTGACAATGAACCATTGTTCCATGAACCATGAACCATTGTTCATTGTTAATGCTTTTTTATATGTAGGATAGAGCTAAGTGTTACATAACATGTGTTACTGATATCATATGCAGGCACCTTGAAATTTATTTACCTTCCGTGTTTTACTTAAGAGCGGTACGCTACTTTTGATGATGGATTATTTGCAGTTTACTTTAGAGTCTTTGGTGTTTTTGACTCCAATAATGCCACTAAACCAGTTATTCTTGTCACTCCAGTTTCTGCTGTGCATAAGTGCCATTTATCACACTCGGAATTTGCCAAATGCAAGAGTGTTCAGTTCAGCGGAATGGTTATGGGCGCCTAGTGATTACCGCTCGGCAGGTGTGACATTGGATTTATGGCTCACCTGTGGTGTATGATGATGATGATGATGATGATGATGATGATGCAGTGTTTTCGTTTGGCCGGCGTCCCTCCCCTCCACCCCCGTCCCCGCCCGGCTCCTCCCAGGACCGACCCCTTGGTCGTCCCCGGGCAGTCGGCCAGCTTGCCTCCCGGAGGCTCCTTTTGTGTCTCCTCGGTGGGCAAGATGAATCATCCAACACCTGTATTCCGCCAGATGTCGTGATGATGATGAATTAGGCAGGGTGTAGTTGTGACCACTTCCCATTCACCCTCTGGCAGTGGCAGTTCCATCGGTGTGTGCCTTTAAAATTTAACCCGACGCGGAGACATGGGCGTCCACAGAAATTTTTCAGGGGGGGGGGTGCAAAACAAAGTCTTGTGACGAAAGAAACAAGTCATTTTACTTTTTTCATAACTCCACAATTTTTCCAGAGGGGTGCAACTGCACCCCCTTGCACCCCTCCAGACGCCCATGCGTGGAGACAGAAAATGTTTCATATTGGAAACACACAGTTAATGCTTTGAAGACAAAGATGGCCCTTAATCCAGTGGCATAGCCAGGATTTTCTGAAGGAAGGAGGGGGTTATGGTTCCCATGATTTCCAACTTCGGAAAATTCTGACAACCAAAAAAGGTTATCATCATTCCATGATTTGATTAACAACAACAACAGCACAAAACAATTCTGACAAGCAAAAAGAGGTTGTCAGCTATTTTTATGTTTCATTAATTGAAATATATACACTGTAGGTATATGAGCACGTACACTATGGTATATAGCGACCACAATAAAAAAAATTTGGGGGTTCTGACCCCCGAAAACGCCCCCTTGGCTACGCCACTGTCTTAATCAGTGGTTATTTTTGATTGATGTGTGAATTCGTAGGTGTCTGGTCCTCTTGTGCATCATGGCCCCCAAATATCTGGCCACTGTGTTATGAAAACAGAGAGGGCAATCATTTTGGCCCTGTAGTTCTGATAATTTATCGAAATTGTGCATTCGAATATGTATGTGGACTTCTTATTGAGTTATGGTCATCTCATTGAACTGTAGAAGACTGTCGAAGAGCAAGAGAAGAGGGACGTAGAAAAAGCATTTTGCTAAATTAATTGATTGTAATTTTTAGCATTTATTCATTCTTCTAATAATCAAGTAATTGAGTTTGCCATTTGTGAGATCATTCATTCATTCATTCATCCATCCATTCATTCATCCATCCATTCATTCATTCATTCATTCATCCATTCTCACACAGGGAAGTCCCTACTGAACCACTTTAAACCATGTTATATTATATTATTCACTCACTCATTCATTCACTCACTCACTCACTCATTCATTCATTCATTCTGCTCGTGCAGGAGTTAAAATAGTAATTTTGGAGTAACATCATGAATTTTTTATGCTTGGATGAATCATAGGCCATTAGCCACTGCTACCCTATAATTATCTTGCACCTTGTTCGCTCCTCTCCTTGCGTGACCAATGTCTGATCAAGGTCTGATGCTCTGCTGGCCGTGACTCATTTCTGTCCTGTGGCTTTATTGTCGTAAACTAATGTAAAAAATCTATTCAATATTTAAGCAAATTTGCACAATACCTATTTGGTCATAATGGTATTATCATGCTGTGACACTAGATGAAAAATTGTTT
Source organism: Metaphire vulgaris (assembly GCA_018105865.1). Classification (NCBI taxonomy): domain Eukaryota; kingdom Metazoa; phylum Annelida; class Clitellata; order Crassiclitellata; family Megascolecidae; genus Metaphire; species Metaphire vulgaris. The sequence continues at coordinate 1,650,337 of CM030862.1, forward strand.
TGACACTTTTGTGTTTACTTCCCCCCCTCGAACATTTGTAGTCATGTACCTAATAACAAACCAGTTCTCTAGTGCAAATTAACTATGAACATGCTATGGATAGTATAAATAACTCCTCTTCCTCTAACTTCCAAGCTCTTGTTAATTAGACTAATATTAATTAAACTATTATTACCCGGTATTTCATTATCTTATTATTACTGTATCAACTTACTTTATATCTTAATACTTGTCAGGGCTTTTTTTCTAGGAAAAAAAGTTTGGGAACTCATCCTTTTTTACTCTTCAACCAAAACGGGTGTGGGAACGCCGTACCTGTACGTTCCCAGACGCATTATTACCGGTACATATCCATAATTAAATATACAATCTGACAAAAAAGGTGTGGGAACGCCGTTACCGTATGCTTCCGCTGAAAAAACTCTGCTACTTGTATGCTATTACTTTAATTAAGACTATAACTTGATGTATAATGCTCTGAGTCTGCTACATTTAACAATTTCAATGTATCAGGTTGCCTCCCTGGCGGGATATGTTTCCCTTTAGGCAACCCTTTTCTTCTCAGCATACCACTTGCAACTTTTTTCTACTATATTATGTACTATTAACTGAATATTCCTGTAAAATATTAACTTATAATTTGACTACTTCTCAAGTTTCTTTTTGTTTATTTCCGATTGTTCATTTAGGCCGAATTGGTCCTGTGAATAAATAGTCTGTATATTGTTTTCATCTTATTTTAATTTCAATTGATGTCATTTATTGTAATTGATGTCAGATAGTTGAGTTGAAATAAACCTCAAACCTCACCTAAAAATGTGATTGTTCATTAGCAATAGATAATGCTAAGAACGTGGTGAATTTTATTGGTGCTTTGTGTTATCTTGATGATAACTTGTCATAGGGCATGATATCAGTTATATTAAATGTTTGATTTTTTTAAAGTTTGGGGGTTTAGCATCACCATTTGTTGAGGCAGGTGGGGTTTGAAAGGCTTGCTGTTTAGCTGTGCAACACCCCCCCCCCCACCTTCAATGGAATCACACTTTTGGAGTGGGAGTCATGTACTGGTATTACTTGCTGCCTTTTTAGCCCCTTTACCGTGTATTAAACTGTAACTCAATGTAAAATGGACGAATATACTCGGATACACCGCAAAGGGGTTAAAGAGTGGACTGACTGCAAAGTGTGATATGCTACATTGAACAATTTGAAAGTCCTTGTGTGATCATGATCAGGATTCTTTTGTGTACAACTTAATTCAGCAAAGAGGAAACCACAAACGTTTCATCTTCATTCATCTTCATTATATCCAACAGGGACTGAAAGCAATGGCAGCTAGCAATGGAAACGAAATGGTAAGGGGGGGAGAGCTTGCTTCAATGGAAACTGATTCCAATTTGTTAACATTGGAGGTTCTCAGATGTTACAGTAACTGCTGTTCACTCCATGCTAACTGGAAAGGATTGAGTTGCCACTTGAGTTAGATATTTATGGAAACGCTATCTTCTGAACTCTCAGAATAAGCCCACAATATTTTCCAGCAGAATGACTAGTGGCTCCTTTCTTTGCAAAATTCTATTCTTCCAGAGGTTGTTTTTTGTAATTATTCTCCAAACAGGCTGAAATAATTAATAAGGGGAATTTTTTGCCACCCTTGGGGCCAGCCATCTGCTAGTGTTTCCTCTGTGGATCCAGAGGACAGAGGACTAATGCCTGGGGCGGTTGACTGGCTGCTCTTAATGAGCTACCTAAGCTGGCAACAATGGCTTTGTGCTAATTTCCCGTGGAGTGAATTAACCTACTTAAATATATGAAATTTCATGTTACATTCATTATCATTATTAGTTCTACACACAGGCATCTTATCTTTCTAGTATCCTGTCAGTGCTGAATATTGTCTTTCATAGGATTTTGTCTCTCCTTGGACCTCACATTTCTTAGTATCTAAGCTTACTGCTCAAAATTGGCGTTCTCAATTTATCAGATAAATGATAAATTAATCTTATTTATCATAATTCATCAGTTCTTATCTTCTGGTTTCTTGTTCTTAAGAAACCGACTTAAAAGGAAATTTGAAGCTTTCATTTCTGCGGTTTTCTGTTTTCTTATAAAAATTCAAGATTTTAATTTGTATTTAAAACAAGTCTGTTGGGACCATTTGCTGCTGTTTCACTTTCTTGTGTCTTTTGAACTATTGTAAAAATTATTGATGCTAGCAAACGGAAAACTAGGTTATTGAATGCAGAGAGTTACTACAGTGGTTTTCACACAGTCTTACTTAGCCTCCTAAAGCACTTTAAATCACATTATTATTATTATTATTATTATTATTATTATTATTATTATTATTAGTAGTAGTAGTAGTAGTAGTAGTAGTAATAGTAGTAGTAGTAGTAGTAGTAGTAGTATTACTATTATTATTATTATTATTATTATTATTATTATTATTATTATTATTATTATAAACACAGCAGTGTTCAGTTAGTAATAATTTTCGTGATGATAATATTATTGGACATGTGATAATTATGGGTATTTTGTTGATAAATGCCAATGGATAATTCTTCTGCCATGTGATAATTATGGGTATTTTGTTGATAAATGCTAATGGATAATTCTTCTGCTGATTTATTTACATATTTGAACCCATTTTTTATATACTACAATATTCACCACTTATTCTGTCGTAGTTCTAGGATATGGATGTATTGTTCTAGCAGCATTGTTGTGACCAGATTTCATTTTGCCCTAGGGGAGGGGTTTGGGAAGGTTCAGCTTTCTACTTGTTGAGACCGACCTCGTGGTGGTTCTGGAAAATTTGGGGGTTTAGTTCGGCGACCCCACTGAAGGTAAAAAAATTTGGAGTGCAAGTAATGTGAAGCCAGTACCAATTCATTGCTGCCTTATGTGTGCTCATCTGTTGTAGTGGTCATCAATGGTACATTCCCCGATCAGAAATTTCTGGGTTTCATGTTGGTCGCAGTTACAGCGAATGCGATCGACGAAGCAACAGCAATGGGCACATTCCAGGTAGAGTACTTACTTACTTTTTCTAATTTATCTGATCTTGCAAAATGTTTCCTTCATTTTATGTAAAAAGTGCAATGTATTTGTGCTCATCCAGGAAACAATGAAATGTGGGAGGGGTTGATTAAGTCACAGATGACCTTGTGATCTTTTTCCCTTTTTCTCACAGGGACTTTTACTGAAAATATTTGAGAAATTTTTGGTAAATCTATCTTAATTTTTGAAAAACATCCAATTTTGAATACTGACCATAGATAAGTTTGGATAAGTAGGATATGTAATATATGTATCCAGAATTTGAACCCCTGTAAGCCAGACATGGGTCAATTACAATTATAATTGTAATTCAATTGTAATTAATTACATTTTGCCAATGTAATTGTAATTGTAATTGATCTGTGGAAAGTTCAATTACATGTAATTGTAATTGTAATTGTCATGTGTGTAATTGTAATTGTAATTGAGCTATTGTAATTGATTTATCCAATTACAGGAATGTGAGTTTTATAAGTTCTAATAGCGTCTTAGCATGTATGAGCCGAAGTCTTGTCAGTCTATGAATGTATCGCAGTGAATACAGTGGATGGTTAGTGAATTGTCAAAGCACAACGGTTATTGGTAAATGGACTCACTGCTCTGGTCAGTTGCCATGCAAACATTTACTTACCGGCATTTACTTTTTACTGCCTTTCAAATTGGAAGGGAACCAGCTTATCATTTGTCTACTTCCTGTGTTCTGCGGCTGCACTTTTTGTGAATGAAAGTTTAATGCCAGTAAAGATGAGCGTAGATCAAAGGAGTAATATGGAATTATTTAGAAAAGTCTGATGACTTTAATAATGCTGTTTCCAATGCAAATGTTAAAGTGAAGTGCCGGTTTTGTGGTGAATTAGTGTCATGCTCGAAAAAGGCTACTTCAAAATTGTTGACTCATTTGCAGGTTTGTGAAACTTTGTGTTACGGTTTTTTTAAATAGGCCGTAGCATATGAATTTGTTGAACTAATTTATGTTAATTATTTTAGACACTTAAGTTTTTTTAAAGAAGCAGAAAGAGGAATGAAAAGTAATTGTAATTGTAATTGTAATTGAGACGTTTGTAATTGTAATTGTAATTGGTCCCAATGTAATTGGCTGTAATTGTAATTGTAATTGTAATTGACAAAAATCCGTATAATTGTAATGTAATTGTAATTGCTTAAAACGTAATTGACCCATGTCTGCTGTAAGCATTTTGTATTATTTTGAGTTATGTATTTGATTGGTTGTCTATGTGTTATTATGTGATCATCATTTCTCTGCTGTGTTCCTGTTTTACATTGAATCAACATAAACCAAATGCCATGATTTTAAATGAATTAAAATATGGATAAATATTTAGATTTTTTTAATTTCAAAAGATAACTCAACTTTAAACTTTTATTATGGTTGGTATAGGCTACACACTGTACACAGTCTGTCTCTGTTGTAAGCATGTCTAAAATACAAATGTCTTTGTCACTTCAGGAAATAGATCAAACAAAGACTAGATTTGCTGACGAATGTCCACATGTTGTAACCCACACAGACCTTCGACCAAAGTCAAACATCGAAGTGCTTTGGATTGCACCGCCACCCGGAGTAGGATGCATGGAATTCAGGTATGGAATTTTATGGGCTATTAAGATTTATAATAATGACAATAATGATAATAATAATAATAATAATAATAATTATTATAATAATGATAATAATGATGATGATGATGATGATGATGATGATGATGATGATGATGATAATAATAATACTAATAATAATAATACTCTCAGAGTGATTTAAAGTGGCTTAGGAAGCATTACTGCCTGTGAGAAAGCCACTAGGGGCGCTAGCGAGGGCTTGAACCCGCCCTCCGTCAGCCTACCACTCCACTGTAACCCACTCTGCCATCTTAATGATGGTGATGATGATGATGATGATGATGATAAAAACAACAATTGCAGCAGAAATATTTAGTAAGTCAATAATAATAATAATAATAATAATAATAATAATAATAATATTAATGATAATGATAATAATAGTAATAATAATATGAAAGTGGTCTAGGATGCTAAGTAAGCCTGTGTGATAACCAATTTTCCCTCTAAGGTGGGCGCGTGGGTGCGCGCCCAAAAACAGCAGCCGTGCGCCCAAAAAATAATGTTCTATTGCCCAAAAAATGTGCAGGAGGTTTTATTTTTTACAAAAAATTGTCCAAATATTTTACAAAAAAGGTAATCACCACCACATGACTTATAGGTCTATACTGTATTTATCGTCGTCCATAAAATGCCTGACAAGCGGAGAAAAGGTAATTACCACTTTTTTAACACTTAGCAAGTGGTTTATTATCATCGCGAACTTAATCTTATATATATATATATACATTGGGCATATATATACACACATATATATATTATATTATATATATATATATATATATATATATATATATATATATATAACAATGCAAAGACTAGTGATACAGTAGGCTGATATGCAAAATTCAGAAGAGTGATGAAACAAATTAAAACCACATTTTCGTGTGTCCCCAGCTTAGCTGAGTCAAACTGTACTAGAATTGTCAATATATTCTGCCTCACTTTTATTCTAGAGCATTCGAAATGCCACGAAAAATGGTGAGCCATTTGAAATGACGCTAAAAGAAGTCTTTCAGAAATTTACTCTCTGTCAAATGTTTACAAACTCGATTGAGAGATAAGAGGGGTCTAGATATAGCTGGTTTCTTGTATCTCAAGTTTTATAGACCACAAAAGTACTATATAATTAATACCCTGTTTGACATATATAATATATATATATATATAATATATATATATATATATATATATATATATATATATATATATAGCCACACACAGTTTCTTTCTTTGCGAGTTTCTTTCTTTGCGCGTAGTAAAATTGCCCAAAAGTTATTCAATTGGGAAATTGTTGCCCAAGAGAAATTTCTTGTGCACATGGACCCTCAAGAATTAGAGGGAACATTGGTGATAACCACTGAATTGACTGTAGACTGACTGACCTTTGTGGCTTGACCTGGCTCTAATTTAGATTGGATCTGGTGTGCCAGCGGCTGATGCCTTAGGCATCATGAGGGCACCATAGAAGTTTTGTGAAAGTTTGATTGAAATTCAAACTTCAATAATTTTAAAACTTTGGTAATATTTTCTGCTCACGAACTTATAACTTGCAACATTGATGATAAGTGGTTGAGACATTTAGAGAAATAAATTTAAATTATATAATTTAGCTATGTAATGTGTTCTCGCAGTCTATCAACTAGTCACCATATTAATCTTGACTTTACTTACTTACTTACTTGTAATTGTGATATTTGCTTTCATTGCTAGTAGATTAATTGTGAGTTTAATTTGCTGTCTTTTAGAGCATCAATCATATTGAATGAAGACATTTGGTTGAAAGATGAAGGAGCATTGAAGCAACTTTTTTGTGAAGCATGTATGTAAATAACTATGTAGCCTTCTAACTGTTTGTTGTAAATAGTTAATTCATTGCTTTATTCATTCATTCAGCCAGGCCAATGCTATCTGTCAACAGATTTATAACTCCACTGAATATATAGTTCTGCATGTTTTAAATACAATACAATACAAGATCTCTTCATTAAATCAACGTTGGCAAAATGCAAGGTCAAACAATGATACATAATAATACATGTTAATGTATTTCTGGTGCATGTTTTAATGCTATTTTATTTCACTTTTCACTTTATATATTTGCTGCTAAGCTGTGTTTTTACTTTTAGAGAGTAATTCACTCAAGTCTCTGTGGTTTCCAGGAAAGTACCTCAGCGACTTTGGTCTCTATGTACTAGCATATAATTTCCTTCCTTGGTCATCTGGAGTTACAACGTTTGCTGGTTAAATCAAAGACTGAATCATTCAGATGATGAGAGATTATGCAGTGGTGTGCAGAGAGTGGTGGACGCCCGGGCCAAGTCGAAAAAAATGGTCAATGAGCAGAAAGGTCGCTGATTCAATTTTGGTGCCCCCTATCTGGTCGGCGCCCGGGGCCACCGCCCCACTGCCCCCCCCAATGCACGCTACTGTGAGAGAAGCTCCTTCATGCCAACAGGAATTCTGTGATTCCATAACTGACCGATGTTTACAAAAATGTGAATGCTACTAAATAAGATCTCGGTAAATAATGTAGGAAATGTTGAACATTATAATTATGTCCTGTGTTCTTTTCTCTGTTCTGCCAACGATGTACTAACAAAACGTCTAGATTTTCAGTTTGATTTACAATTATAAAAAATACTGATTTTTAAAATCATCTGAATTCAAAATTATTTTTGAGGCTGCTGTCCTAGGTTTCTCTAAAGATTTTCAAAATTTGTATCAATGGTTGAATGTACGCTACCGGTATTCTAAAGTTTCACATTTGTTTTTAGACAATTCATTTCTGTTTCAGATTTTTGCTGGAACTTTGAATTTTGTGGTGTTTCTTCCATTGAGTGGATCTTGGTTTCTGTATGGCCGTGGTTCTCAAACTCTCTGGCATATGGAATGACCCATACCCACGTTTTCTTGTTAATGACCACCTCATTAGATGAAAAAAATTATTTTTTAAAGACCTTTGTGAACTTTGTGAACCACTTTTTAGACCAGTTGGAAGAATGTAAAAAGCAGTTTGAGAACTTCTGGTGTAAAGCCTTAACTGAGCTTCAATTGTAGTGTGAGCCAGGGATATTTTTATCCCCCCCAATTTTTATTTTTACACCCCTCCCCCAATTTGAGGTCGACTCCCTCCCCCCAAAAAAATGTTGGTAATGTGACAATGGTATGCATACAAAATACATACGGTACTAATTAGCTCCGGACACCCCCAATTTGAGGTCGACACCCCCCCAAATTCACAATCCTAGAAATATCCCTGGTGTGAATTCTGCTGTTTATCTTTAATATGATATTTTGTAGTGCAACTCTCAGTGATGAAACATTTTTATTGCAAATCAAGTAAATGTGATGCTTTTTGTCAGATGTGAAAGGTGTCAATTGTCTCTGAAGAAAGATTCTTCTACAGTGCACTTAACACGCTTGTCATACTAATTTAAGCAAAGACATGAACAATAAAACCGAGAGACTACAATAATATTGTTACTGCTACCATACAGTTTTCTGGATGACATGTTGCTATATTGTTGAAAGAATACAAGTGTTGGCAATAATCTTAACATATTAATGATATTTGTTTAGTAATTGAAAATTTTACTAACTACTGGCTTGACCTCTGTCGATAGTAGTACACTCAATTCAGGGTTGGCCTGAAAAGATGATTTGCCATTGTATTTTCCCAAATAATATACATTGCAGCACAGATGTCATAGTCAAATCTAACGTGCAAAAGCTGCAAAGGACTCAGAATTCTATTTCTTGAGCCATTAATAAAACTCATAAGCACAATCATATTAAACATATTCTTCAAAAGACACTGTCAAGACTGTTTAATAGATGTCTGTTAAAATTTAATTATAATTATATATAATCCTTCTATACTAAAAGGTGCTGTAATCATGTTATACCACTTATAGTTAAGTGATCAGTCTTGAGTAAAATTGTTCATATAACCATTATGTTGATTATTAAGATCATGTTATATTGCTTAATGTCAATGGTAATGCGTGTATGAAGTTGGAAAAATAAACAATGTTTTCAATTCAATTTCAATTCAATATGCCAATATTTTAAATCACCGAAACATTCACATTCAGTAAGGTTTGCTGAGTCAGTGTTAAATGTAGGCCCTACCTAGAATCAACACTGAAATTGGTAAGAGAGCCATTTCTATTTCTGGCTCAAAAATCTAGGATTCTCTTCCCTCCGGTTGTCAGAGCTTCCAATAAATTGAATATTTTCAGATCTAGGCTTAAAACACCTCTTCTGATTAGCATCTCCTCCACAGTTCTGTCTTGCTGTTTTCCACTGACTGATCTCTGGAATGACCAGGGGGAGTATTGTAAGGTCCACAATTGGGTCTGGGTCTCCACCCCAGCCAAATAAAACTAGGCTAACATTAGAATAAAATCCTGAGCCTGAATAGGGGCCCCATTCTCTTTGTGGCTATACTGTACTAATGTCGCCGCCACAAAGATGTGAATCCATTCGCGGGCAAAGAGCACTGTTACTCTGAAAAGAATTGAAGTGAAAAGTTGATCAATACGGCGAATACGTGATAGTTGCAAGCGTTTTTGTGCAACGAGGGCACGAGGCAACCGTGTCCAACGCTTTTGGCGGACATCGGACATAGAGCAACGCTGTCAAACTCTCTGTGAGATCGTTAATCTTCGTTGATCTGACGGGCGAAAATGGCGTACGTGGAAGCTCCGTTTGCGCAGTTGGAGGAGGGCGATGACTGGCAGGAATTCAACGATCATCACCCGATCGCCGACCGGGGAAACTCTCCCGAAGACTTAGGAACGAAATCGACGACCGACGAGCGATCGATCGAGGCGATCTTCGACGATCAGAGGGGTTTATCAGACCCTACGCCCAACCACCGGACTGTCCTACCCGAGGCCGTCCTGGACCGAGAGACTGGTTTGGTCCGGTGTTTTCGTGCTGCTGATTACAGCTCTTCATCCGAAATTCTGATTGAGATACAAGAAAGGACGGTGAACGATAACGAGTGAGACAACTTTGACATTGTTGATTATTGCCTTTAACTTAATAATAATAATAATAATAATAATAATAATAATAATAGCAGTGGTAGTAGTAGTAGTAGTAGTAGTAGTAGTAGTAGTAGTAGTAATAGTAGTAGTAGTAGCAGTAGCAGCAGTAGTAGTATTAGCACAGGTGTAAACTTGGATGAAAAAGTTGGGAGAGGGCCCAACTCCTTTGCCTCCACTATGGTAGCCTCTCAAAAAATGGAGGTGGGACTCGAGCTTAGAAGCCTAATAGAAGTTAAGTTAGTTAACGCCTGTGAGTAGTAGTAGTAAACTTTTATAGCGCCAGTTACGATACTAAGTGGTATCAATCGATGGAATTCTATATCCATTGGCGAAAGATCAGGACAAACATAGTGGTTCTCACACAGGGCAGACCCTCCTGAACCACTTTGAACCTTATTACTATTATTATTATTATTATTATTATTATTATTATTATTATTATCATTGTAATCATCATCACATCATCATCATCATCATCATCATCATCATTATAGAGATCAGTCATAGTTTGAAACAGATTACAACTGAATTTCAAAGTACTTTGGCATGCCAAAAGGAGAGAGCTAATATGATCTACCGATGACTGGAAATGCAGTGATGCTATGAAAAATGACAGAACCTGTTAAAACTGTGACTTCATTTTCAAGCTGTGCTTCTTTCTCTTTGACAGTTGAAGTCCGAGAGCAAATTGTCTAATACATAGAACTGTGTAGGAATGTTAGAAAACTGTCAAGAAGATATCTATTATGAATCTAAGGACTAGTAATTTGGTAAAAATATTTCAAGACTTTACATGATTATGACTTATAAAGGCTAGGTGTAATGTAATGTAATGTAAATGTACTATAGCAGTGACTGTACATACACTGAGAACATCTGATGTACCGGTGAAGTTGGGACATTTGACTAAAAGCCAGTGTTTGTTATACCATTGATGACAACCCTGAATAAGCTTAACACATTCAATGCTGGCCAGATTTTTCTGGCTGGGCCAATCATTGTGTTACAGTCCCTAGAATGTTGAACGTATACATATTTTCCGGGCCCAGCAGATAGGACGTAATAATACGCCCCGGACGGTGAATGTGTTAAATGTGTTGTTCTCTGTTTGCCTTGAAAATAGATTTTGCTGTAACTTAATGTGAGGCATTTTATATTGGCAAGTGGAACAAAGCAGTGTAAGACTTGCTGGTGATTCCAATATCTTGTCTATTTCAGTTGTTAGGTGTAAAGATTGTCATTCTGAAGATGAAGTTCATTTTAAAAAAATGATATTTGAATTTGTTTGGCTGTAGAGTTTGGAAACAGTTGTCCAATCGACTTAAGGCCGTTCAGTTGGTGACGTGGCCAGAGTCACGCGCGTGTCACCTTCAAGAAAATTCGCTTAAGCTAAAAGATACTGCGGTCAGTTTTAGTTTGGATGAGAAATTCTGCTGATGTTGGTTATTTCGGTGATATGCAAGTGCAAGTGAGGTTTAAATAATAGTGGATCCTGTTAAGGCCAGAAATGGCAGAAAAATTGGGGTTAAATTCACAGAGTGAATAGAGTGTTTACTTTATATTTTACTATACAGAATAAGCATTTTTGATTTTTGAAGTGTTATGTTTAGAAGCATTTTAACTGGCAATATTTGTCTGGCTTTGGGTATATTATTGCTTTATTGCCTTTTTCATAAATTATCAACAGCTGTTGGGTGTTGAATACTGTTCTTTGCATCTAAAATAGTCTAGATCTAGTCAGAATAAATTCTGACAAGCCCTGCACACTGGTGCAAACTTTAATGAAAAGTTGGGGTACCCAACCCCTATACCTTCCTCTTCCCTATGCTAGCCTTTCAAAAATTGGGGTTGGGGGGCTTGAGCCTAGAGGCCTAATAGAAATTTATAAGTTTATACCTACGACCCTGGGTCTGCATGTTTAGCAACTTACAGTACTTGTCCTTTGGAATGAGCTACTTGGATACAGGAAGTTTTAACGTCAGTCACTTTGGTGAGCTACCAATGTTACTAGTACAATATTAATAATTTGATATCAGAGGTCATTTTAACAATTTACTAGAGCAGGGGTGGCCAACCGGTGGCCCGTGGGCTGCATGTGGCCCACCGGCTGCTGATTGACGACCCTCAGAGCATCTTTTCCAAATCAATTCTATTGGTCCTATTTATGCATACAATATTGAGTCATGAGTGAGGTTTCTAGCTTCTTTGCTTAATTTAGTAAAATAGTAACTTGCTTTAAACTTTGCTCTATGTAAAGCGCTCTTGACTTTGGCCCCAGCTATGTTACCATGCTATATAAATCGTCATGTAGAATAGAAACTGCTGTTTAATTGTAACCGTAACCAGTTACTACCGATACATGACTGCAATGACTGTACTACTGTTGAAAACAATGTTGTGCAAAAGGTATAAAAAAATGCAGCCCTCTGCATGATGACCAAAATGTATAATGGCCCGCTTGTAGCAAAAGGTTGGCCACCCCTGGTGTAGAGCATGGATTCCATTATCGTTGTTAATATAATTAAAAATTAGACGTATTTACTTATAACAAGAATAAAAATTAACTTCTTAATAATTTTTTTGCCTTCTAGGGGCATAATGGGAACCAATCTTCTGAAAATCTCGATCTATCAGACGACGAAGAACTTAAGCAGTGTATGGACCTCCATGGTTTGATCCTGAATTCTGAATGCGATGTTCAACCGATCAAGAGTGCAGATGAAGTCATCAGTGAAATTGAAGAAATGATGGACGACGTACGTTAATATTTATACCACGGTTTTTGAGAGTTATTTGCTGTACAGTTTTTAGGGCTCTTGCAGAGTTTATATATATATGAAAAAATCTGGAACCAAGTTGTAAAGTTTATTTAGTGGCATTGTATGACAGAACTTCATTGTGATTGAAAAAATCCTATATCGAGAAGACTTATTAAGCTTAAAATGGCTTTAATAATAGTTTTATCCTTTTGAAAATTTAACATTGTTTCATTCTCAGAAATATATGCATTTTCATTCTCAGAAATATATGCATATTCATTCTCAGAAATATATGCACATTCAGTGGGCGTTTATTGCTCTGTGTTTGAAATTTTGGTCAGGGGTTTGGGTTTTCAAGAAATTAAACTGATGCAGTCATGACCACTTGCATTTAAACTAGCAAATACTGGTATTACTGAATGGAATTGAGCGATAAGTAAGTAATGACGTGCATTTCCGTGTTGTTTAAGACTTTCCACCAGCAGATTTTAGCGAGTGCCTTGCTAATGTGGTCCACCGATGACTGGAAACACAGCGGGTGAGTGTTATTGGATGTTTTGGGGATGCAGTTCTGGGGCAGTGTTTTATTGAGTAACGTCGGTTACTTGATTGTTTAACATAGGATGAATTTGAGACGGAAAGGTCGACCATTACCATTGACGGTCCATCGAAAACGGCCGAAGTCATACGGACAAAGCTGAAACAAGCCATGCCTCCTGGAACGACTATGGTTAACTGTGTGTTTCAATTTTATCCAGCATTGCACTAGCAATTGATTTTAGATTTCTTTTGTGAGAAATAGTTACGGAGTTATAATAAGATTTGATTGCATTTTGTTATGACTGTGACTTTTTGACATTGGTGGAAATGTCTTTGATTGAAATCTGTTGATTGAAATCAAAATTTATAATACTAAAATGAGAGAGTCACAATGGTTTATGGACAAATCGTCCCCAGCAGCTAGCCCCCCGAAAACTCGCCCCAGTAACTCGCTTCCAAAAATTCGTCCCCCGAATTAAAACGTTTTGCGGAAATTTTATCCCCAGCAATTCGCCCCCCTCAATTCGCACTCTGAAAGACTACTTAAGCAGGATTGTTTATAATTTTGCTCGGTACCTATCATCCATACATTGGTTTTAAATGTTGACATTCGTACATTGGTTTTACATTTTCCGTACATTGACTTTAAATGTTGACCATATCTAGCTTTGGATCTCTAGATAGCATCAAGAAAGTACCGGTACTACATTTCTAAGCCATTTTCTTTTCTTTAAATTTGTTACGAATTTGTCGGGGGTGAGTTGTCTGGGGGCATGGTGTACCTGGATGCGAATTTGTTGGGGGCGAGTTACTGGGGTGAGTTGTCCGTATCCCAGTCACAATGACAGCTTTTACCAAAAAATGTCTATGTGTTCACCTCCAACCCCCCCCCCCCATTTCAGAACCCTGGCTACACTGATATATATTCAGTGGCCATAGCTAACATTGAGATATGGGCCTTGTTTCTGGGGACAATCGAGAAAGATGACGTGCCATTGTATGTCTCAGTCTGAATAATCTAGTTTAAAAGACTTTACTGTATGAGGGAGAGGGGGATTTTAGATATCAGTTACTTTATTTCTGAGCCCGGAGCTTTTGTATTGTTAGTTGTCTTTAGTATCAATTATTTTGTTGTATTCTTTTAAATACTTCTCAATTGTGCCATAATACCAACTCAGTGGACATCTGTCTGTCATTGCTGGACAATTAAGATAGAAAGCAACTAACTACAGTGATTAGAGTCAAATTTAGATTTATGCCCCACACTCAGGCGACAGAACATAGGCTGTTACCTTTACGTCATCTGTAGAGTAGATTTTCGGCATTATTTTATGCCTGTTTGCTTTATTATTTTTATTTCCGTATTTGTCAGGTTTGAAAAGCATGTCGACGTGTGACCTTGAAACGCTGCAGGACGACCTTGAGACCACAATTCGCGATTTTTCAGAGGTGCTCGTCCAGGAGTTGGCCCTGCGCGAGGAATTGGATTATCAGAAGGAACTCAACAACCAATTCATATCGCTTCTGCTTAGCATACAACGCAAACGCCGAGAACTGGACGTCGAACGAAAGAAAGGAAAAATGTCGTCTAAACACAAGGAACCGCCAACAGTGGTAGGAGCCGATTGTATCCGTGGTTATCGGTTTATACATACAGGCTCACAGTGTTCAAAGGGTTAATATGATATGATGTCATGCTCGTTACAGTCGAACCTGTTTAATGTTATATTCAGGGGACTGCTCAGATCTTGTGATGTTAAGCAGAATTGGTGATGTTGAGTACTATTTATATACATTCTATTGATTATGATTGATTGATGAGGATCTTAAATACATAAATAAGTTGGCTAAGTCAAACACATTTATTTATAGCTTTTCAGTATTTTAACCCTTATTTTTTAAACTGTATGCAACTGTAATCAAGTATACTCGGTTCCAGTAGTTTAAGGGTTAACTAAAACTTGTGATTAATTGTTTTTCAGTATTTGACTACAGTCATTCCGTACGATGACCATCTCGGACCACCTGATACTGACCGACTACAGATCTACCTAAAAAGTAAACACCTTTCTATCAATCTATATCGTACTGAAATAGTCGTTCATATGCAAAGAGAAAGGGTGGAATTAAGGCTTAAGTCTTAAGGCATGGGTATTCATATGGCGGCCTGTGGTTCAGATCTGGCCCATGGGCCAAGGGGTGTCAAATGGCCCGTGAAGATACTGAAATAAATAATTTTTTCTACAACTTATAAAAAAATTAAGATTATTTTTGAATGTCTTGTTTTCAGCTTACCTTAATATGTATGTATATATATACATATATATATATATGTGTGTGTATATACATATACATATATATGTGTGTACACACACACACACACACACACACACACACACACACACACACACACATATATATATATATATA
This sequence comes from Metaphire vulgaris, assembly GCA_018105865.1. NCBI lineage: Eukaryota > Metazoa > Annelida > Clitellata > Crassiclitellata > Megascolecidae > Metaphire > Metaphire vulgaris. The sequence continues at coordinate 1,665,827 of CM030862.1, forward strand.
TTGCCGTATAAAGCAGAAAATCTTCCCAGCATGCATTTATTTGAGAATATTTCTGTATATAATATTAAACAACTTATATTACGGGTTGATTCAGTTAAATTTCATGTCCATTTAGTGACTATTCTTAGGTCACTTTGTGTACTAGTTCTGCAATTGAAGACATGGTTACCCTTTACCCAAGCATATTATATATTTTTAGTCATGACCGCAATTGACGAAGACAGTGTAACCGTACCGACATTATTAACAGATTACATCCTTAAAGGTATTTTTGTGTGATTTTTTGGTAATATTTTGTGGTTTAATCTTTAAAATGTAGTTAGTCTATTTAATGGTGCATAATTTTTTACGCTGTACTGGATACTGAAAACAACTTTCTCTTGCTTGTGAATTTCATTTTAATTAACCCCTTAACTGGGGATCCCGGATATATCCGTCCATTTTACATTGAGTTACAGTTAAATACGCGGTTAAGGGGTTAATTGCAGGCGAGTTTCATGCAGTGAATTTGTGCCTGTGGCCAAAACAGTTGTTAAATTATAACCTAAAGCATATGTTGATATATATATGTTGCAGTACTTTGTCCAAAGACATGAACAACATTTTTGGTCGTGCTAGATTCAGGATCGTGTGAAAGGTGTGCAATGTGTGAATTGATCTTATTTTTACAGTCGCCAAGTGTGCAGATGTTTACTGCAGATAATCTGGTTGTCAAACTAAAGCGTGGTTTCTTATCTGCTAGTTCAGAACATTGCGTGTGATTTTATATTCAATTGTGTTGTATAATTTTGTTTGTTTGTTTGCTTTTATTTAGCAGCAGATGTGTTTTTTGCAATACCAGATTTATTTGAGTTTTTTAAATTTTATTTTGTGAAACTGCTTTTAGGAAAGAACACATTTAGATTATGTGTCATTCATTTTCTCACGACATTCATTCATTTAAAGCTTATTAAAATATAATCTAATAATACGATTTAACATAAGTCTTAGCTTATTTTTATAAATTAAATTCTATGTTCAATTAGTAACGGATTAGTTGAAGATATATTATTATAGAAATAGTTATTAGTATGTTGCATCAAATTTGAATACCCAGTATAATATAACTTTACTTTGTCAATATCCTGTTTTCCCTTATTGAAACCCAAAATTATCTTACATGCAGTGGAAATCTCGTTTTCATCAAAATTTGGAAATCAATGACCGACAAAATATATAAAATCTTCAACATTGTACACGCGTAATTGTATGGAATTTATAAATATCTATGACTTTAGATGAATTTGTCTTCTTCAAATTCCATATTGAAAATTCTTTGTCTACATATCCTGCCATTTATGTGTGTTAACGTGTTTTTGTTATTAGGGTGTAATCATTATTTCACATTATTCTCTAGAAAGACAGTGGAGACTTTGTTATTTTCTTTACTCCATTTGTGATATTATTTGTACTTTACAGCTGTCATTGTTTTTTCAATTTATGGTATCTAAAAAATTTTTATAATGTTTTGAAATATTCGTTATCAATTTTGTACCGAGTTTTTCTTACAAATGTAAATTTTGTTTAGCCCCAAATATTGAGAGTTAAGTATCAAATACAGGTTTCTTTTACAGCGCCTAGTTTACAGTTTGTTGTAATTAGTAAATCATACGCTTGCCCTAGATTTAAGACATACCAATTCTTTTTCAATAAATTTGATACATTTTTGGTTTGATTTAATAAATCATGAGCTTCTTATAACACCGATGGCTGACACTCTTTGGCTAGTGATATTATTATATTAAAGTGAGTTTTGTACATCCAGATTCATAATTGCAGGTGTCATTGCACATTAAAATTTTATATTTGTAATCGTGCATGTCATGTCATACGCCATCGTCGCTCTGCGATATTAAGTGTTCTGCAATTTTAATCAAAAATATAGGTTTGCAAATTAGTTTTGACAATTAATGGATAGTTTTTTTGGTATTGGATACTGATGTGGTTATAATCCAAAATTGGTTAGAACTGTGCTTCTTATGTGAGCTGAAATGGCTAAGACAATGCACAATTTAAAAAAAATTAATTTACAAACACGGCTACAGTAGATTAAAATTCAATTACGATATTTATGTACTGTACACGCATGCCTGTAGCAGATCATCATATGTATTGATAATAGTTTTTTTGTATTGTACAATGTTTTCATTTTCTGTATCTCAGCTGAGGACCAGCGGTCACTACTATTGTTTGTCTGTTAATAATTTAATTGCTGCTGTAGTTGTAACTACTGTAAAATGACAATTCAAACCGTAAAACGTAGTTGGAATTTGTTTTATAGCAGTGTGACAATTAAATCTTAGCAAGCAGTTAACAATACAGTATATGACTGCCATACAATGTCAACACTCTCTAAGTAACTTGGTGATCTTTGGGCTTAGCTTGGCGCCAAGAGCTACCATTTTCTGGTAGAAATTTACTGCTTGTCAAGGAACAAGAAAGGTATAGGGACTGGGCCACCCCACTTTTTTGTCCAAATTTTATGCCAATGACCAGAAGCTATCTGGCAACTTTAAAACATTTTGAAGTCGAAGCATTTTTATTTACAACTCTGCTATCCCCCTAACCACCCACGACAACCCATTTTATTTGGTATCTTTGCTACTGTACAGTTTCGCTAAATGTAAATATTCGATACAATGCTCACATGTCTGAAAAAGTGTGGTATTTGAGAGTCAGACAGGTGTGCAAAAGAAATTTTAATACTTTAATTACGCTGAATAATAGTTAAATAAGTTAATGGCAGCATGAAACTTTCCTCTTGCTATGTAAATAGCTCATCCATATAGTATGCATGCAAAAACCGCATATTTTCAAACCTTCCCTCCCCCTTTTGCACACCGTACATAAGGCAAAAATCCCCTAAATCCAACCTCCCTTAGTGTGTACGTACTGTATGGCTGGACCAAAAGTGGACAAGTAGGGGAAGTGGAAAACTGACCAGGGGAAGTGGAAAACTGACCTGTATAGCATCTTACCCTCAGCAATGAGGATGAACGACCATACCATACCATGGTTGGGACAAGAAAGAATATAACGAAATATTTCATTTCAATTTTGTTTTCATAAGTGTACGTACAACCAACTGCCATAGAAAATGACAGCATTGCTGACATTTATTTAATACATCAAACAAAATGACTTCTGTAACCCATTAAACTACAGTAGATCCTAATTATACAGTATATGAGACAAGCGTTGGTGTGACTCTGGGGAAAACTGACAAAGCCAGGGGGGAGTCAGCTAGGGGACTGCTGTTAGCTGATGTAGTATGCCAAAATTTCCGGGGGCATTTGAAATTTCCGGGGGGAAGGGCAATTTCCCCCCGGAAACGGCCTAGATTAAACTCTGTGGGGGGCCCTGCCCCTATTTAGAATGGGACTGGTCGCGAGATTCGTCCAAAACCGATGGCGGAGTGGGTTAAGTGCTGGAGCGGTAGGCTTACGGAACGGGTTCAAGCCCTATTAGTGCCCCAGCGGCTTTCACACAGGCAGTAATGCCTCCTAAGCCACTTTAAATCACACTAAGTTTACCTTGTCCTGGATGTGCTCAGATATATTAAGCCAGTGCAGTAAGTAGGTTTAAATTTCTACAACGAATTAAAATCCTCCATATCCGATTTTCAATCAATAACATCCGTATTAATTTCAGCCGGGGTTCCTCGAAGTGGGTACGAGTCTAGCCTGTCCCTTCCGACATTATCGCACCTCTAGTCCTACGCCAATTTCAGACAGGTTAGGTTGAATCCATCACCCCGATGTTCGCCGACCAAGCTTAAGATCCCCTGTTTCTTCTGCAGTGCCCGAGATGATTCCAGTTCGTACAGAGTCGACAGATTGAGAAGAACTCCGTCCAGAAGGTTCCGTGCCGGATCGACGTGCACCAGAGACTCGAGCACACTAAGGGATTCCTTCAGTCTTCCAAGGTACAATGCACAAACTGCCATGTTGTTTACAGCCTGGAATTTAAATACACGTGCAACGTCGTACATAAGCGCCATCTACCACATACAAAGGCATGGTTCAGATACTGCATAATGTTGACCGACGAAAATTAATTTGCAAGTTAGTATTTTAACTGTAGTCTGCATAAGTTTCAGAAAAATTCAATCCTAATGATTAACGTAGTACAAGGTTGGCACAAAAAAACCAGACTAGTCACATTTAGGTTTGCATTTAATATACCGGTAGTCTGTTTTTTTGCGCCACCCTGTACATGTAAAACATCTGCTTTTAGTCTGCTTGCTTTCAACAAACTAAACATTCAAACGTAAGATGACACAGCATGACAATTACATGTGTGTGAAGAAAAACTGTCTCTCTCAGAATACAAAAATATCAGTTTATCTTATTATTCCAACTTTCAAAACTTAATTACACAAAATTGTTACAATAAACACTATTTTAAAAAAACATTTAAAATCCTATCTTCAAAATAAGCACATGAGATCGAGAGCATTTGTACCACAACATTGGTCTTGTCAATATCAATGACTTCCTTGAAGAGTTTGTATGCATCTGAAAACTGATTGTTACCCAATGCCACCAGACCCCTGAAAAGTTGAAAAAATATACAGTATTTAGTGCAACAAGTCTATGTCTTCAGTCTGCATATATATTATATGCAATGGCGGTGGACTATTCTGACAGGGCTGTTTTGATTACCAGTAAACCTTAGAGGCTTAGAATACAGAATAATCAATATTTGTCTGACGATATTAAAAATTATATAACAATGGGTAAATAAATCAAAGCATTCAGTTTTACATATTATTAGTTTATTATTATTATTATTATTATTATTATTATTATTATTATTAGTAGTAGTAGTAGTAGTAGTAGTAGTAGTAGTAGTAATATTAGTTTATTATTTCCAAAATCCATCAGCAATGAAATAATTATTACAGGGAAAATATAATATGAGCACAGTACTTAACATATTACAGTATAGATGAAATTCAAATAAATGACTTAATTAAAAGTAAACAATCAGAAAGATCCTAACATAATTACTCATATTAGTTCAAAACAGGGAAATAAAAAGATACCATAAGGGAAAGAATTCCCACAAGTAGGTATCTCAGATAGAGTAGATATGAGTAGAAATAGAAATTGCGCTGAATAATGAATAAACCTTAAGGTGAGAAACAGCATCATCCCACCTGTTGATGAGATTCTGACACCTGCTCGCATCAGTCGAAACTGAAGAACTGGTTTCGACCTGATGGAAATAGTGAGATGCCTGGTCGGTGTCTCCCATCTGCAGAAATAACAACACGTACAGGGTGGCGCAAAAAAAACCGGACTAGTCACATTTAGGTTTGTATTTAATATAGTCCGGTTTTTTTGCACCACCCTGTAGTACATTAATTAGAAAGCCATGTTATTTCTATTAACAAGGCACAATAATTCACATCATCATCATCATGTTCTCTGTCCTGGGACATGTTCAGGGCTCCATTGTTTCCATTCCTCTCTGCGTCTTGCTTCCTCCTTGACATCTGCATAGGTCTTGTGACACTGTGCATCTGTTTTCATCATCCAGTACAGTAGCATCTTCCTTGGTCTTCCTTTTGTCTTTCTTCCCGATATTCTTCCCTCATAATTCATATAGAAATACAAATTCCTGAAGATAATTACTTCTGTTGCAAAAACTGGTAAAAGGCCAGCAATGACTACACAAGAGGTTGGCAACCTAAGGCCCGCGGGCCACATCCGGCCCGCCAGTGAGAGCCTAAGGCCCGTGGGCCACATCCGGCCCGCCAGTGAGAGCCTAAGGCCCGTGGGCCACATCCGGCCCACCAGTGAGAGCCTAAGGCCCACGGGCCACATCCGGCCTGCCAGTGAGTTTAATCCGGCCCTCACAGCTTTTCTGTAAAAAAAGGTCATCACCCTTTTCTAAGCAAGCATGACATGCAAAAAAGGTCATCACTAATTTTCTGCACTTGATATGTCCTGTATATTTTTTGACAACTTTTCCAGCATAAGCTTTCTAAAAACCAAACTTCCAAAACTTTTTTGGGCCCATTGAAAAATTATTTGATTACATGGCCCTCGGACAGACACTGCCACAGCAATTTGGCCTTCGCTGTCCAAAATTTTGCCAACCCCTGGACTACACAATGAGGAAAACTCATGAACATTAGAATTATATTTGGTACACCTGAAGAAATATTCTTCCGATTGCACTCAACAGCTCGACGTGATTCTTCTCATCTTTTTGTATCAGTTTCTTGTAGATCTCAATGGCCGACCCATAGTGCTGCAAATGAAACATCAAACAGCTTAAAATCAGCTAATAAAATGGGTTAACAGAATCGACTGCCTCAATGGGTTAACAGAATCAACTGCCTCAATGGGTTAACAGAATCAACTGCCTCAATGGATTAACAGAATCAACTGCCTCTGTTGATTAACAGAATCGACTGCCTCAATGGGTTAACATAATCAACTGCTTCAATGGGTTAACAGAATCAACTGCCTGATACTCTGGCCTGAAGCAATTTTTCACAAGGTTTTTCATCATGACATAAAAAAAATTCTCCATAACTGATTATACTTTAGACTAAATTAATTTCTGAAACGAAATTATTTATTGTTAAAATTTCACTGCACACTTCCATGAGAGCAATACAACAAAACAAACAAGAAAAATCATACAGTTCAATAAAAATGCTTTACCCGTACTCAAATCCACGCGTTGGGCCCGGCGCTGATCTCCAGTGCCAGGCAAGCAGCGACGCAGGTGTCTTGCACCACTAATCCAGAGTAATTTGATATAGCTCAATATTTTTTCGAATAAAAAGATGAATTTTGTACAAAATAGTGATAAATGAAATAAAAAACCAGCAGAAACTATCAGTACTAATACCCACCTTCATGCCTAGCAAACAGCTTCCTAAGGAATAAAGAATGCGGACTTCTCTCAACTGCCATAGCTCCTTTGACACTATAACAGAAACCCTACACATTACTCACTCAGAAAGACAGACACATTACCAGTTAAAAGAAAAATATAACAACTTAATAATAATAATAATAATAATAATAATAATAATAATAATAAAAACAACTTATAATGCATATAAAAATTAAACAATTTTTAGCTCCTAACAAACTATATGCTACATATATGCAGCAATGTCAGCGCGGTACAATGATGACAAGCTCTTAAGTGACAGGCACGGATGGTTACAGCGTAATACGGCCTGACCTTTACGACTAGCTTCGTTCAGTTCCAACATGCTGCCATCTTCTGCCAGCCCATCATCCAGGTTAGATAACATCTAAAAAATTAAACCATCAAAGAAACGATCACAGAATTCCACTTCGATTGATCACAAAACATCAGTTACTCATTCTGGTAATCATCTGTTCCATCTACAACGCCGCCATAAAAACCTAAATATTACAATGCTTGATTTAACTGCATTCAGTCGTCCTGAGGACGCGCCTTCGAACCGTCGGTGATCGCGCGGTCTCTGTGGCCGCGTCGAGAGCGTGGAACTGTCTACCTCCATCTGTGCAACTCTCTCCATCTCACAACACCTTCAAAGAGAAACTTAGAACCTGGCTATTCCGCAGGAGCTACTCGTGATTTCTTGTGTTTTTGTAATGTGTTCATGCAGTTCTTATAGGACGAGTTACCACATTATTCAGTACGTTGTAATAATAATAATAATAATAATAATAATAATAACAACAATAATAATATGAAAAAATAATATGAAAAAAAAACTAATTTTGCGCATAAAGAAATGGATGAATTAAAGTTGCATAACCTTAGCAACTACTGCCATCATGTAGCAGAGCCTATCTAGACAGTCCTGGGTCCTTCCAATGTGCTGTGGAAGCTCAGCGTGCAAAATTCGCATATCAAACGGTACCAAAGAACCTTAAACAAACGAAGACAATAATGTCATAATAACCATAGAAGAGGCATAGTAAAAAATAAGCACTGTTAAATACTGCACAATGCATGTAACCAGGGCGAGATTTGTAGAGGGGAAAGGGGGAATCTTCCCCCCCACTGCCAAACTGCATCCTCCATACTGCTACATCTCCCCACCACTACATCCCCCACTGCTACATTTCCCAACAACTATATCCCCCCCAAGCTCGACATATTCCCCCCCCCACTGCTCCAGGTCACAAATCGCACCCTGCATGTAACGCCCAAATGCATACATGCTTTTTATGCATACTAAACATATATCCAATAAGCTACTGTTTAACTTGGAAATTTCACAGATGCTATATGCATGCCACACTAAGGTGCATAAACATGTATACAAGAGCGCACATGCGCGATTTAAAACAACGAGTCAATGTCACTTCTGCTATGAATGTTCTACTCGAAACACAGCAAAGACAACTTGTACATTTAACTGAAGAAATTGGAGAGTTAAAACAATGGTTTGTAACCTCTTCTCATTGGAAAGACATCCTGATAGTACTCGTAATAGAGGTCGGGAGAGTCAAGGTTTCCAAAAGGCTCAAATTCTCGTTCGGCTTGAGGGAAAAGCTTCAGCTTTATGAGCAACGCCAGACGGCAGAACCACAGCTAAGCAAACAAATAAGCATACAAATATTCCGCCAAGTTATGATAATATTATAACATTTCATATGAACTGGTTACTTCCATGTGGGATCCATGATCCCTTCAGTAACCATTTCCTATATCTTATTTCTTTCTCATCCTTCCTCTGAGTTGATACTATGCTATTATTAGATAAGTACATAGGTACAGTGTACATAGCTTATGTATATGTTATTCTGTTTATCTTTTATGGAAATTGTGGAGACGTTGTGAAGAAAGAAATAAAGATGTTATGTTATGTTATAACATTTTTTTAATAACATTGTAAGACGTCAAATCACCATCGTTAATACAACACTACTAATTTTCAAAGTTACATTCAGCAGGCCTTGTATAAACCACAAGTCCACAACTAAGTAAAAACATAAAGAAACCTTACTTTTACAATTACAGTTGAGTTTATAACCCATATCGCATACAACACTTATCACATGTAACACACTTTACATATAAAGCACATAACATATTGTCGTGTGATGCAGACAATTTGGCATTAAAGTCAAGCGGCAACAAAGCAATTACAGCTTTACATTCAACAGGTCTACATGCTTGTGTAACATGGAAGGTGCCAGAAGACATCACAAAAAAGCTCTAAGCCCTGCGACTAGGCTTTGCAATTTGAAAAGGAAGTTAAGGCACTTGCAAAACACTAGCCACAGAAAAATCATATATCAACCATATTTCAGATCTCTGCTCTGCAAAGAAGCTGGTTCCTGTTTGCCTACATGTCCTGCATTCCTTGAATAATAATAATAATAACGTTAAAATATGGCATAACACTATGGAAACCACAACATGGCTTCAATCATTCTATGAGTTGAGAAAACACCGCAGATGACAAACAAACTGTTACAGTTGCTTAATTAAATGACTGTATACCTGTATAGAGTACGGTGAATGCTTTGTAGGGTGGTTTAATGCAGCCGGGCCTTGTCCCCACTGTTTTAACAGTTTTCCTGTTAGATCAACAGCCGATCGCAAGCATCCAGCTTTCTGAAACAATTATAGCAAGCAGCTTGAAGGGGCCAGATTATATCTGGCAAATATCACACCCATCAAACATAGTTTCTTGGTCTTGTTGCTATACAAACAACATTCCACTGATAGTTGAAACATCTACACCATACAGGCAATAACCAACCACTTTCTGGTTGTCAGTCAATCGATCAACTGATCGATCATCAATCAATCAATCAATCGATCAATCAATCGATCATCAATCATCAATTGATCATCAATCAATCGATCGATCAATCGATCATCAATCAATCAATCAATCAATCAATCAATCAATCAATCAATCAATCAGACATACCATCTAATTTTATATGGACACTTTAGAAACACAGATGGAAAAAGGCTAAGCTTAGTGTCTTAAGAGCTGCTGCAGTTTCCCATATTGGTGCAGTCCCATCATATCTGTTAGAGCAGCTACTCCATACATCCTCTGATCTGTAATCGCTGGTCAGCCATGTCTTTGGTGCACAGCTCGAGGTCTCCTCAGCCCAAGCATGAACCTTCTCATTCCTGAGATGAGGTTTCAAATCAGTCGGCCCTATCCTATGAAATTCTACTCACCCCCAGCATACGTACCGTACATACTCGCGTATAAGTCTACAAATTTATGCTCTAAAATTCGCTTAAAATGCAGTCGACTTATCCACGAGTATATACGGTGATCTAGCCACTGCTGATTCTATGGCCCTGCTTGTTAAAATGACTTGGAACTCATCGTTTTGTCAATATGCATAATTGCAGCTTCTGAGTGATTCTTCAGAAGCAGTGCTATATAAATATTTTATTACATTATATTACACCATGCAATCATTCATGACCAGTCTATAAGCAAGACAGGGATATTTCTAGGATTGTGAATTTGGGGGGTGTCGACCTCAAATTGAGGGGGGGGATGTCCGGAGCTAATTAGTATGCATTTTGTATGCATACCATTGTCACATTACCAAATTTTTTTTTGGGGGGGGGCGTCGACCTCAAATTGGGGGATGTTGGGGCTTTAGGGGGGTGTAAAAATATCCCTGAAGCAAGAGGATGTTGATGTCGCAAGAATCGTAGCAGCCGAAATACTGATAACTGCATAACATATTTGCCAAATACTAAACGAAATAATAGCTTCATAGCTATAACAACCCAACCCACCGCGTCATGGATACACTGACCTTTGCCCGGCCGACAACCCACCTTGCCTATAGCTATTTCAAGAAAGACTAAGCGCATAAGAATAAGCAACTACTACCGTACTACTTTCCAAAGGGCCATATAAATTTATGAGACTTTACTTACATACTTACTAGTTTCACCTTACTTTAGAAAATCAAAAATTATTCCATCACAATACTCACAATAAGCTGGCAAAGCCCAGCCTCATCCTGTGAAACACTATCGGCATGAAGTATAACTCGTTTGCTGGACTCATAATCACCCATGTAGCGTTGAACAAGGTCCTTAACTGGATCGCCCTAGGCGTATACGTACATAAAAAGAAAAAGATCGCTTAAATATTTAAATATACAGAATTCAAAGTTTTCTTTTCATCTGTTAAAAAAATCCTGAACCACTAACAGCTCTCAGAATTTGAAAATACACTGACAGCATAATATGGCAGCCCACAAGGCTGCACATACGGTATATTTACACTTTAATTTTTTAACAACAGTTTAGCTAAATTTGAAATAGGTTTTTAGCCAAATGTCAGTAAGATACAGTCACAACCATAACAAGCACTGTTTTTTATTACATCAAATCAATTTATTATTATTATTATTATTATTATTATTATTATTATTATTATTATTATTATTAATATTATTATTATTACTAAGACAATTTATATAGTGCTGTAACATGGTTAAGTACCAAAATCAAAAGCGCTTTGACAATGCTAACATGTCAATGGTGGACAGAAGATATGCTATAATAATAATGCATATATCGGGCAATAGTCTGAAGAACCACCAGTGCAAGTCTAAGTATTTGTGTGCAGCTGCTTTGTAGGTATTCATTTTAACAACCGTTCTTCATAAGAAACTGCATCTACTATCTTTCCCAATAACCATCATCTGCAGGTCTTACAATATTGAGGTTGAAACATTATGTACCGGTAAGCCATATTAATTTCCACCTCACACCGGTAAACATGCAAAACCCAAAGACAAAAAAACTCATTTCACAAGCAAACCTAAGCAGACAGGCTGCAGTTGATTCCCACATAAAATGAAACGTCAAGACAACCTTTGCGTTATGAATAAGAGCAAGAATAACGACAATTGCCAATTTTGCACAAATGTGACTAACACCTTAAAACACTGTGCAAAGCATCATAAAGCTTGACAGGCTCAAACTTATTGAACTGCCTTGCAATCTGCTTCAAGAAGAACTTATCCATTATGCACAAAACTAAAAAATAATCACCATTTCAATGAATACTGTTGTACTTGCTATACACTATCCAGCCCATACACAGCACACTATAAAAACCACGCTGATTCAAATATAACCACAGATTACAAACCAAAAAACCTTAATCTTAATTAATTCGGGATTACCTTCAGAGTTCACATCGTTCTAATTAACCCCTTAACCGTGTATTTAACTGTAACTCATTGTAAAATGGACGGATATATCCGGGATCCCCAGTTAAGGGGTTAATAGCTAATATTGTTCAAATAAATGTTCAGTCAAAATACTTACGAGAGCCTCGTCCGAAACGATTCCAGGCATGCAGAGATGAGTGGGAGGAAGAGAAATCGCCGATCCGTGATGGGCGGTCATGATGGTGACCAACGCCTGCCGAGTCATTTCTGACGGAATCCAGGCGTCGAAACGTCGATCGTCGTTTGTCATTCCGGCTATAAAAGCATCCGCATGACCCTGCTGCTGTCCACCCTCAGCTGACACGGTACCCTCAAGACTCAAGTGGCACCTTAATTCAACTTCCAGTTCAGCACCCCCACCACCACCGCCACCAGAGATCCCCGGAACCTGGAAAAATGGCATCTTAGTCGCAGGACTTCCGACCGGACAGGCCACGGCGGCAGCAGGAGAAGCGGGAATGACAACGTGTGGCGAAGAAGGAATGCTGGAAGAACGACTCGCCAAAACCTTTTCGGCGTCCGATAAAGGTGGCGACGCGACAGAAGGTTCGTCGTCCGCTTCTCCGGTGGTAAACGAATCGAAAAACCCCTTTCCCTCGACATCGGTGCCCCCGGAATTGTCGGTAAAGAAATTCATCAGGCTCCTGGCGCTTCCGGCCGCTCGCATTCCCTTTTCCTCTTCGAACCCAACAGGTACAGTCTCCCCGATCGAAACTCTGCTGCCCGACTCTATGACAATTTCCTCGTCTGGAAAACTGCTTTCGACTTCGTTTTCAGCGCTAAGAAGATCGCCACGTTCTGGTTTCTGTTCTGTACCGATGTTCTCCGCTAGAATGGCTATATCTTCAAAACAGACCGTTTCGGCAGCCTCGTTCTCTCCGCATTCGACCTCTGGCTCGACCTTGTCGGAACCGACGCCCAGTGTGATCCCGTCATCGTCAGTGTCGTCGAGAGCGTCCACCGGCCGATTCTCAACTGTGATTGTGATGGAGGACGACGACGGCAGAGACTGTTCAAGAGCGCTTACAGCGTCGCTGGTGTTAAGGTCGATGCTTTCATCCACAGGAGACGTGTCGAGGAGGATGTTTTCCAACGATCGGTTCATCAACGAATCACTCTGAGTGACGATCGTGGGAAACTGAGTTGCGGCCACTGGCATCTCGGGTGAGAGCAAGTCATCATTCAACACTTGCACTTCGAGTGAAGCACTGTCGTCAGCCATTGCGAGTACAGCTCTCAATGACAGCTCTCAATGATTAAATAACGCTCTCTATCTAAATAACAAAACACAAGCAATACGGTAAAACTTCATCATAACAACCTAACAATAAATCGTACTTTCTCAATCATAGCAATCAACTGCAAACAATAACATGCAACCTGGAACACTACTGGCATTTGGTCCTTCTCTGTATCCTGCATTTGAAATATTCTACCAAGATGCGTTAACAATGCAAATTCATTCACAAAATTTAGCCGAATAAAAAACAGTTAATCAAGCATCTCGAATAAAGGCTATACAGTCATTCTAGACTGATGTTACTGGTTCCTGCTCAGGTAAACAATTGGTGCTATAGAAGCTAATAGTTCCGATTCACGAATGTGTTTAACACCAATAATGATAATGAACTTTTTATAGCAACAGTTACAACAACAACGATAATAATGATGATGATGATGATGATGATAATAATAATAATAATAATAATAATAATAATAATAATAATAATAATAATAATAATAATCATAATAACACCGACTGGGTTTTAAGTTGTTTAGCTCTCGTTATCAGAAGTTTCAAATACTAACGACCAGACTGCAATCATGCTAGAATTATATTTAGTCCCTCAGTTAATCTTAAACATAAATATTAATTTATTACATTAATTTTGCGAAATACAGTACAAACGATGGGATGAAAACAAGAAAGACCTCCTCCGATACAACTTTGCTCCGAACAGATAAAATTATGTAGTGCTATATTTTACAATTCGTAAATCACAAATAATTATATATAATAGACCGTTGAGTATAATAGTAGCAATAATAAGGATGATAGTGATGATGATGATGATGATGATGATGATGATAATAATAATAATAATAATAATAATAAAAGTAATGAATTAGAAATAGCAGGGCCTACTGCCAATATTCTTCTTCAGGTGTCATGTACTATAACAACAACAACAACAACTACTACTACTACTACTACTACTACTACTACTACTACTACTACTACTACTACTACTACTACTACTACTACTAAAAATAATAATAACGACAAATTAACAATAATAATACAGTAACAACAAATAAACAATAATAATACAGTGACAACAAATTAACAATAATAATGGGGTGTGGAATAGGTTTGTAAGTTACCTCTTGTATTAAAATCCACTGTGGTTACATGTGCACCAAACTGGCGCTAGAGAAACTATTTTGACTGGCATTGAATTTTGTGTAAACTGCAAACTTATGGCAGTCTATTCTTGCGCGAAATTAAATTGAATTTTAGGTATATTTATATTATATTAAGATTTTTGATTAGTTACTTTAGATTTTCAGTTAATTGAACGGTCAACTTATACAGAGCAGTGGCCACGGATGACTGCGTGATTGTATTGCATGCAGCAGGGCGTGTGCTCGTGTGCCTGCATAAGCCATGAGTAATTTGAGTAGTGCATAAATGATTATTGAAAATCAGGACATTATATTGTAGGTCGTTTTATTACTTGAAGAGCTTCGGCTAGTGTATGTATTTCATTAAATTACTGACACATTTCATCCAACGTTTTGTCTTCAACAGGGGCGGAAGATGGCAGAGTGGGTTACGTGCTGGAGCGTCAGGCTGACGGAGCGGGTTCAAGCCCCGTTAGTGCCCCTAGTGGCTTTCACACAGGCAGTAATGCCTTCTAAGCCACTTTAAATCGTGCTAAGTGCTAAGTTAACAGTGTGTCTTGCTGTTTCCACTCTGATTAATTATTATTATTATTATTATTATTATTATTATTATTATTATCAGACAACTTCTATAGCGCAGTAAGCATAGCTTAGGCTAAAAACAAGAGCGCTTTGACACGTTAATATCTGGTCGTTTGGATTACCATCGATTGACGCATCTTGGTGTTAGAGATGGTGCTATAAAAGTGTGTGATTATTATTGTGTTTTCCAATATTTAAGAGTTTCTACAGGCTTCCAGGTAGAGAGAGGGTACATTTCAAAACCTGCCTCGTGGTTTTTAAACGAAGCTCTTAATTACAATGGACATAGCTGCTCTGTACAAAGCAAAATAAACACTCAATTAGATAAATTCCATTTGCATATTCTCTGCACCTTTTTTAGTCTAGGTTTGTTTTTATTGTGATATCACTACATGCTAATTTTCATTTGTTGTATAAATCATAGTCAAATCACTGTTACGCATAATTGTCTCATTATGTGAAGAAAGCTAGTTTCTTGTAAGAATGTTTGGCACGTTAGGGTGACAAGAAAAACAACTGCACAAGTGGGAAACTTCCAGAATTTTGTGTATGGGACACCTAGCATGAGGTTGTCAATGTCTTGGATCTGGATGGAGGACAGTGTATTAGTTGCAGGGGAGAGGGGAAGGAAATTCCTAGTCACTGCTCTGTGGATTTACATTAGCTTTTTATTTTAACTAACTTATTTAGCATAAGGAGGCAATTCAATCTACTTTTCTCCTCTGGTCTGACTCTTATATACCACTGTGGGTTGAGGGAAGTAGTTATATTAGGTGGGATTGATTGTAGTTCACTTAGCAGCCACTTTAGCATTTGGATAATGGAGTACTGTGTTGCACTCATATTGTGATATTTTGATTAGCCGTTTAATGTTATATTTCAGACGAATTCATCGCCTGACAAAATGGTGACATTTTTAATGAACATGGCATCATTTTAATGAGAAAAAATGCTGGCTTTTAATTGTATTGAGAAGGAAGTTCAGGTTAAGATATTTATATTCTATCTTTGGAATCTTTTTGTCTTTATCGATATCCATTGCACCTTTGGCAAATTTTTCATATGGTTTCTTCTGAATTAAAGATGAGTTTTTGCAAGTATAGTTGATTTATTACAAAATTATATATCTAGTGATCATGACAATATTTAAGTTAGGCAGTGGTCTATAACTGATAAATTTTGACTTTCTATTTAGTAGCAGAGGGTGCACCATGCTATCCAACTATAAAATGTATATTCAGTAAGCACGGACACCGTTTTTAGCATTTTCTAGATTTCTATTCTTTTTTTATAGCACATTGTAAAGATGTGATTGCATATCTGTATCTTCAGTTTGCTGGTGTGCTTCCTGGGATTCCAGTGAATCTTGATCCAAGCTGTCGTTCCGAGGTGTTAAGAATTATTGATCAAGCCAAAGTGAGTGTTTGCGGTCAGATAATTTGCATAATTTTTTCAGTTGCTGTGTTACTTATTGATTATATTACAAATCTTCTCTTCCTCTTTCTTTCCTTCCGTCATTTCCTATTGGGTTGGACGATGGGTCTGAACGAGTTCCTTCCACTTCTGTCTGTCTCTTGCTGCTCTGGTCAATTGGATGAAGTTCATTTGCATTTCTTCTGCATCCTCTTTTAAGTTTTCTACCATGTTTTTCTTGGTCTTCCTTTTTTCTCCTTGTTGAAATGTTGAAAGAATTAAGGATTCTTACTACCAAAGAAAGCACTATACAACTCTGTATTATAAATGACTGTCTTCTTGCTGGTGAATATTTGAATTGTGTTCAATTTGACGTTTTGAATTGAACAATGAGTCGGTTCAATTTGTCTGCCATTTATGAAAATTTGGGGACACTTTTGCATTGTATCGATTGTGGATGATTATTTTCAGCAAGAAAACCGCTTGATGCTGGATTCAAGGTTTCTTGTGGATGTTACTCTCCATATCGACGTCAATAACTTGAAATTAATCTCCGTGGACAATCGACAGGTAAGGAAGGTGTGATAAGGTGAAGCAGTGTGAGGTGAGATTTGTGTAGTGACATTTTTAATGTTCTGTTTCTATTGGCACTCCTGGTTTAGGAGTTTTTAATCTTGTTTTCAATCTATCTAGTCTGCCATTCTGTTGGCCTTTGTAAATGTTAGTGTATTCTTACTGCTGTTAATGGATCAGCCTAAAATAGAAGTTATGGAGTTGATGTTTGAGAGTAAGCTTTTATTTTATTTTATTTTATGTCGGTTGTGACATGCCATTTCATGCAGTTGAACGTGACAGAGAAATTAATATATGTGTATTTTAGGAACCACTCTTGCGCATTCCAATTCCTCAGGTGGCAGCAGTTTCCTATATAAGAGATGATGATCAGCACATTCTCTGTGTTAAATTTGGTGAGTTTAAAATGATGATTGAACAGTTTTTATATATTAAAGCTTAGTTTCCAATTGGCTTTCAGATGGAGGATTAATTACCGGTATTAGTTGCAGATGGCTATGTTTTTGGTTATTATTTTGGTATTTTAGTTTTAGATTTTAAAAAAACTAGGGGTTCTTTCAGTAACGGAATTTGTGATTGAGTAAGCAAATTGCTGCATTTTTGGGTCGAAATCAAGAGTTGGGAGGTAACAAGACAATTGAAAAATTAACGATTAGAAAAAAGATTTATTTGTTATGATAAGCTTGAGGCCCTTTTGAAGCAGTGTCAGCCATCATGACACTTTGTATTTCCATGTTTTGTTGTTTCGGACTGCGCTGCTCTTCTTAATGAAATTGTGGGAGATAATCTGAGGAAATGTGACTTCAGATTCGTGAATAGAAATAAGGTTGGCTAAGCTAAAAATCTGTTTATTTAATAGAAGTTTTTAATGTTTTAGGAGAGGTGTCAAAAACGCGTCCATCTGACAAACCTTCATCCTGCAGTCTTGCTGTCATGTACTGTGATTCCAGGGTAAGTTTTCATTAGACCAGCGGTGGGTGGGCAAACTTTTTTTTAAGGGGCCGCATGAAACCAACACAACATTAGGTGGGCTGCACATACAAAAAGCCAAAATGTTAAGTACTCTTTTGGAATTGGAATCCATTACCGCAACGCCATAATACACTGCAATAACTGCGATGACCTTTTTTCCTCGTCGGGACATTTTGGGGAGAAGTTTTGAGGAGCGATTCTTCTTTTACCTGGGTGCTGCCAGCCCTTTCTAAGATTTTTTAAATAAACAATCTGCCATAAATTGTAATCATAAGGTCATGAAAATCACGGGCACAATAAATTCACCATCAGCTTCTCAAGAATATATGCTGCTTGAAAAGTAGATGGTAAGATTTGGTAAGACTTGAAAGGTAGATTGTAAGATGCAATATAAACAAAGGTTATGGATTTGTTTAAGAAATGGCACTTGGAACTTGAGGTAAATATGTCTAATTAGTTGCAACTCTTTGTGAGTTCCACCCAGTGTGAGAAGTTGAGCTGACAAACTGACCAAAGGCATTTGGCCTCAAGGTTGTTTAACCCCTTAACTGGGATCCCGGATATATCTGTCCATTTTACATTGAGTTACAGTTAAATACACGGTTAAGGGGTTAATAGTGCTCAATGTTACCTTACATGATCTAAATCCAAATGTATAGCAAAAATTTATTGTTATTTGTAGTTACATATATGTTTAAGGAATCAGTTGTGTGCTACTCGAGCACCTAGGAATAAGCAGCCACTGGGGTGCTGCATTTGAAAGTTCCATTAATTAATGAGGTTTTACTTACTTACTTACTGAATCACTGAATCTCTCTTCTTGTCTTGGGCATGCTGTTTTAAAAATGTTGTTTGCTGGTAGAAGCTATGCAGTCAGTGGCCAATTTAACCCCTTAACTGTGTATTTAACTGTAACTCAATGTAAAATGGATGGATATATCCGGGATCCCCAGTTAAGGGGTTAAGGCATATCAGCATAAAGTACCAGCAGTAAGTACATAAAATAATGTAACTTGTGATCAAAATGTTAACGATTTTTTTCCAAACTTATTATTTATACGGAGGTGTTTATACGTAGGTTTCTGCTGAAGAGATTTGTTCTTGTGTCGACCTCTGCTTTCAAATAATTTACACCGATGCCACCATGACGTTCTTCGACAAAAGTTTAATCGAAGAATGTCAAAACGGGGGACCGGACGACACTTTCTCGGGCAAGTTTTGCATCTTTGCATTTGCCGTAGACTGGTATTGTTTTGTTGGATTTGTCCAAATACTGAATTTCAAGTGCCATTTTGATTTTCCCTGATGCTGAATTCATTGCTATTACTTAGATCGTGGCTGGACAAAATGTCCACGGAGTAAAATTTAATGTAGCGGACAAAATGTCATGGGGACAAAATGTCAGCGGACAAAATGTCATGGACAAAATGTTCCAGTTTAGGGTTAGGGTTAGATTTAGGGTAACATTTTGTCCGCCGACATTTTGTCCCCATGACATTTTGTCCGCGGACATTTTGTCCGAGGACATTTCGTCCTAGCACCATTAAGATGAGTGTTTTGTAATTTGAAGTAATTTGAACTTTGAAGTAACATTAGAGGTATGAGCTACTACTCTGTGATTATGGTGCACTGTAACATGTACTAATCCTATGATATTAGTTTTCCTTTTACTCTAAGTTGTACTACAATTTTTCTTGCACAGGTCCTGATGTCAGAACTGTCCCTCAATTAACCCCTTTACCAGCCACCCCAAGCCCCATAATCCACTCAGCCCAAGTCCCACCTGTGCTACTTTGGAAGTCGTCCACTAACCAGGCCGTTATGGGGACGGCTGGAAAAATTTTAACCGACAGCAAAGGGGTTAAGGAACATTGTAATATATTTGGAATTTGTTTTCAGATTTGTGGTAAAGTCGAATCTTTATACTGAACTTGGTTTTATAGGAACTTGGCTAAAATCAATGAGTTTATGGCCCATTGCATTTTTATTTGGGTTTGGCGAGTGGGTGATGAATATGACGGAATTTACTCATGATTTGTGCTATCATGTTGCATTGCCTTACAGCCATTTATATTGTGATGCTTAAATTTTTTGTTTGTAGGTGCGGTCAATAAGAATGCTTTGCTCACAAATTTGACACAGCTCAGCCCGCATCATGGAAGTCTGGGTTTGTGAGTATCATGCGTATAATTTTAATGTTATGCTTCTGAATAAGTTTGTCACTTCTTTGGTCCATTTTGATGAGTAGCCTTGATTTGTTCTTTTGGAGTTTTGATTTTACAATTATTATTATTATTATTATTATTATTATTATTATTTAATGACAATTTATAAAGTGCAGTAAGCATAATAAAGGCTAAAGTCAAGACCGCTTAACAAGAGATGCTATGGGAAATGCTAAATAAATGGGTCTTAAGATGCTTAGTAAACAGTTTTGGGGAGGTCGCCATTGTCACATTCTTCGGCAGTGAGTTCTTCAGCCCCGGGTTGCCCCTCGAGAAGGACCTATAATCATTAGCTTTACGATATCGTTTGCGACCGATTCTTTTGCCAGTTTGTCTCATTCAAGCCTGAGTCTCGGCAATTCCGGTTCGACATCCTCGGCGTCGGCAATTTCTCAGATGACCCATCGAAACAGTGAGACTGAGCTGAGCTCTGCGGCTAATGAACTTATTCTGGACTACATGAATAAGGTGATTTCATACACTGCAAGGTTTCTTGTCCATATTAAAATGCTTGTAGTCCATTAGACAATCGAGGCTGTACAGGGTGGCACAAAAAAGAACTGGACTATATTAAATGCAAACCTAAATGTGACAAGTCCGGTTTTTTTGTGCCACCCTGTATATATATGTAGTTAATTATTCAGTCAGTTCTAGTCGAATTGTTGTCCCCACATCTATCAATTTTGTTTTTGTCTGAGAGTCTGACAAACAGACAGACAGACAGAGGGACAGAGACAGAAAGACAGACGGACAGGGACAGAGAAGTTTAATTTTGACTTTGTTATTTTATTGATAATATTTTGGAGTTTGTTCTGTCATTTGATTTCTGATTATCTTGCTTTTTATATTTTCATGTCCTGTGCTAATGCACATTTTGTTTGTTTTGACTGTTTCAATTGCTCTTTCTTTTAGCTTTACACTAAACTCGCTGCATCCGAACTACAGGAGTTTGCGATGCTGATCAGGTCTTGGCACACAGACATGACATTTTCTGAATTCTGCCAAAAGGTTCTGAACCTCTACGGCCCAGAGCGAAGACATCTTCTTGTTGGTTAGTAGACATTCAATTCAAAAGCTAGTTCAGTGGTTCTTAACCTTTTTGTGATTACGCACCCCTGTAACAAGCATAAGAGCAAAATACCCCCACCCCCCCAAAAAAAAAACTACCAGTACAAACTAACAGCCCTAAACTACCTACTTATATGAGGACAACAGTTTATACTCCATAATACATTGAAAAATTATAAACTGCATCATACAGTTGTCACAGATTGTGCATAAGTCTGCAAGTGAAGTTTTTCTTTTACAATTTCTAATTTATTACAAGCATTTCTACAGTATCTGTACAGTGTGCATTGTAGTAAAAGTCTTTAAAACAGACTTTATTTCCAGATCATTCTGCGTACCCCACAACGTTCCTCAAGTACCCCCCAAGGGGTACAAGTACCCACAGTTAGGAACCACGGAGTTAGTTTTATAGATATAAACCAAAGTTCAAAGTTGCAACACAATGGAAAGTAAGATTGACTTCTGAAAATGGTTTCATCAGCTCATTCATTGCCAATGGATTCCAGTTTCCATTACGGTTTCTAATGGAGTAAGCGTTAAGGTTTCTTGCCTTGCGGCTGGAATGCTATGGGGCTGTCCATTAATTACGTCAACAAAATAGGGGGAGGGGTTTGAAAAAGTTTGCCAGTTGTTGACAGGGGAGGAGGAGGGTCAATAGAAATTGACGTCAACAAGTTAATTTTTTTGCAAATGATAAAAATAAGAAATTTCATGGAATACTATTTATTACAATGGAAAAAAGCCTGACAAGCAAAACAAGGTCATCATCACCACGTTATGACGCTTGATAAACAAAAGAAAGGGAAAAATGGCCATAATAATAACCTAAACTTTTTAGGTAGACCCGTTACTGGTCTTAGTGGGGGAGGGGGGGGGGGTTCAGAAGTTTTGACATAAATATAGGGGGTCACTGAAAGTTGACAGTTGTTGACAAGGGGGGGGGTCAAAAATTGCCCAGCAATTGTTGACATAATTAATGGACAGCCCCCATGGGTTCAGATCTGACCACAGATATTATTATTATTTTGTGCATCTATTATTGGAGATTAGTAAATAATACTGGGGTGGAATTATAATTAACTGGTGTTGGAACTTGTTAATACTGTAAATTCTATTGATGACACTTTTGTGTCAGAATTGTCACCCCGATTGACAGGACTGCTTTTAAATGCCTGATAGCATGAGAAATATTTTAAGAGTTTTGTTTTTAGGCATGAGACCGTTCATCCCTGCAAAAGACTTGTCATATTTTGAGCAATTTTTGCAGAAATCTGGCTGCAGTAATGATGATGATGATTTGTTAGTAACTGCTCAGTTGTCGGACCAAAGGTATTTGGTTTTCTTTTTGGGTTTTTTTCTTAGAAATGTGGGACTTTCCTAAAATGTTATCTGTGCCAGTTTTGTATGACTTTTTATTAACTAGTTTAGCTACGAGCTTAATAGAATTTACATGTGTTTGTATGTGTGTGGGTTTTTGTTTGTATATTATTTTCGGTTATATACTTTACAAGAATGGCTTACTCAACTCTTCTAGTCTTTGTTTTCGTGTATGATTAGGATTTAGAAAAGGTCATCTGGTAAATAAGCAAGTAAGTAAGTAAATCTCATGTATTTGTGTAAAACTTGTAAAAGCAATACCTACTCAGATGGCTGGGCTTAAGCATTGATTGTTTATGGTAGAAGCCAGTAGATCCTCAGTGCACCATGATTGATGCAGAAATTAAAGATATTTTACTCTGTCTTCATTTTCAGTTATTACTTGTCGGAATCCATGAACTAAGAAATTTTATTAAGAAAAATTAAGAAAATATGTACAGTAGAACTTCGTTATAATGGACTCGATTGCAACGCATATTCGGTTATAAAGTACCGCATTGTGTGGTCCCATGTGATGTACTACTGTATTGACAGTATATAACGATATAATATAACGAACCTTGGATGTAACGTACTAAATGTTACCGCCCCACTGAGTAACAAAGTTCTACTGTATTCTGTTTTTCATCGTCAGTTTGCCGCTTTGTTCAGATTTCTCGGATTATATTTAATCAGAATTCTCTTTTGTAAGTCTAAGTTGATATTGCTTTATAAGGGGTTTTACTGTCAATGTGTGTGTGTGTGTGTGTGTGCGTGTCGTCTCAGTTGGACTGTCCTTGGACAGCATCGCCATTGGCACAACTCGTTCGCTTCGCTGACGAATAGCTTCGAGATGGTCGACCGTTGCTCGCCGACGAACGATGACGTCGGTTCAAATGCCAGTCTTGACATGTCTTGAGAGCTGTTTTGCCATCTACGACTCTGAAGAAGTTTGCTGTACGGATGAAAGCAAAGAATTCTTTAAAACAGGGTTTTTACACAAAATGTGACTTTTGGGCATCAGATGTAGACAAGAGAATGGATGAACTTTTGTAGCGTTTCAATTTATCAACTGCAGTACTCACTCCAAAATATGGACCTTTAGGTTTGTTATAGATGAAATGGTTTCAATTTACGTCAATGTGAATATTATCTTTCTCTGTGTTTATGTGTTTTATATATATATGTGTGTGTGTGTGTTATTTTGAATCTTAATCATTTAAAATAATGTAAGTGGGATTATATCACAAGCTTTTGTATTGGCATTGACTGGTGGAGGACAAATCTCGTGGTTAATTTCAATGTTAATTTAATTGTAATATGTTTTGGACAGGAATTTTGAAGGAGTTTGATCGCTGAACTTTTCACCACAAATGTCAGAATTTTCTTAAAGTAGACGTTCCGATGATTTAGTAATTTCATCTACATATCAGATTGAGCAATTGAATCAAGTCACATTCTCTATGAGTTTAATTAATTATTGGTCTGTTCAGAAGAGCAGTGGTAATTGATATTTGAATAGATTTTCAGTTTGAATACACCCATTAATATGAGATGTTATCAGTTGAGGGGTGTTTTAAGCCATTATTGTAGCAGATATCCTCTTGTCCTCGTCTACATACATGTACACTGTATCTGTTATATTATATTCAGGATTGATATAGAATTGCTTATAGAAGTGCATTTAACCTATTGAACTGCTGTAAAATCTTCTGTTTCTGAAAAATATAGATTTTGGGTCCATCCATATAGTATGCATTGTACATACTGAGGAAGGGAGTTGGATTTAGGAGACTTTTCGTATGTACGATATGCAAACGGGGGAGAGGGGTTGAAAATATGAATTTTTGCATATGTACTATATGGATGAGCCCTTTGTAACATGCATTGGACATTCACATTTTGTATAGGAAATTTCTAATTTTGAGCATTGGTTTCTGATTAATCATTGTAATGTCTTTGTTGGTTTTTGTAATTACACTGTACAGTAGCTATAGCCTTTCCATTTGTGGTACATTATGTAGCTAGACCCGTGGTCTTCAGTGTATTGTAGATGTAATTTGAGTGTCTATTACTTATCACTGTCTGTTGCAAGTACAGTATATAGGCCAGCAATAGATAACCAAGGCGCTATATGAAGGTTGTCTTGAAATGTTAGTTCTAGATACATTGAATAAGAAATCTGTCTGTGAACAGAGCCTTCCAAGACTTTTTTGTTGCCCAGGTTTCTTAATTATTTTACTCTGTATGTTGTTCATATACATTTGAAATTTAATGATATATTTGTCACAATTTTGTGAATTATCAAGCATTTATGGTTTATTTGAAATGTTAGAAATCATTTATTCTGAGAACGAATACTGAATACTTGAACTCTTATTTGTAGATGGAAACAGTGTTTATTCTACATGTAGACCTCTGGGGGAAGGGAATTTCCCCAGCCCCAATTTTGAAATTCCCCCCACCCAAAAAAATTTGACATTTTGGCAAGTAGTATGACCTCCCCAATGTCTGCTCCCACAAAATTTTAAACTCCCCCCCAATGATAGGTGGCTAGAATAAACACTGGGTGGAAATGTTTGTGAAAGTACTGTAACCATTTGTTTGTTAAACAAGTTAGACTAACAGTAAATGAAGTTGGTGTTAATACTCAAGGTCATTATAACAGAGCCAAATGTTGTGTAAAATTTATGGAATACTGTGAATATGCGTAAAGAGAAGATGTAAATTTTAATTACCGTAGACTGCTTTGATGCACTTAACACTATTCCATTCAAGTTGTCAGCTCTATGGCAGAACAGTTAGGCAATTTGTTTGGATAGTTTCTTTTGTAATAAACATTATTCACTAATGTTTATAGTGTTTAATGATGAATTTAAAGATGGGACAAGTAAGAGAAACCTCAATCGTAGAAGTCTTTCTGCTTGTCACTAACTGCTTGACCTTGCTGTGGATGGTGATCCATTTTGTTTAAAAAATTGGGATTTCATATGATTTTGGGGGGTTAAAAGGCTTGATTTGTCTTTGTGGTAACTTTTACAGTACCACTACTGTATCAGTGAAGGGATAATTGTTGGTTTTACCATAATATTAAACACAAGAATTACTAGCATTGGTATAACCACGTGGGCCCGGCTCCCTATTTGGATTGGGGTAGGTAATATATATGAGAGATCGAGGAGAGTGCAAACAAATTGAAAGCGCTACAGGAAAAGACGACTTTCTTTTGCTCGTTAACCCCTTAACCATGTATTTAACTGTAACTCAAATGTAAAATGGACGGATATATCCGGGATCCCCAGTTAAGGGGTTAAGACATTTTTACTCTTTTCTCAACAAATGTTGACATGCCCCCAATTCCGGAACCCTGGTTACTAGTACAAAATTGAGTTTGTAAAGCTAGTACTGGGGACAAAGTGGCGTTTTATGGAATGGGACTTACCTATTTCAACTGCCCAGCTAGTTTTCAATCACCATTAGTATAAAAGTTTTAAACATTTGCAGACCACAAATTAAACTACGGCTGTAGCAGGAAAAAAACAGAAAGCCAACTAACTCACCTATGGAATTACTCTGTAGCTCGTTAATAGAAAAATATCAAATTCGCTGTCTGCGGATATATATGCAAAAGAATTTTAGTTTCTGTGATGCAACTGCATTCATTCCACTTATAACAACAAATTTTTGAACAGCACAATAACGATTGCCATGGCCGGTTATACAATTAAATAGTTCAAAAACAGTCTGCTAAGCCCCACTAACATACAATACAACCCCATACATCTATTTAAAAAGTTGGTATAGACTGTCTGTAAAATGGTTCCATTACAACTGCCTACAGACTTTTTGTCTACGACCACATGCACAGATCTGGTTGACTGACAAAAGGTCTACTATGAAAACCTAACCCTAAACCTAACCTAAGTATTGTAGTCGAACTATTGTCGGTCGACCAGAAGTCTGTAGGCTAGTTGTCGTGGTACCCTGTAAAATAGGTTACAGACAGATATGAAATGCCATAAAAACCATAATCAAAACAACTGTTTAAGCACAGCATTCCTCTATACAATTAAACAAACCCCAAATATAATATAGCTCACATTGCTAAGTGTGTGTCATCTTCCTTGATATTTGCACTAAATACACAGTATTGTTGCAGAAATTTTAAAAAAAATAGCCAGTTAACTATTCTATACATATATAGTCATCGGCCATCGTTAGTAAAACGATATTCACGATGGCAATCACCAACACTGTCATGTCCAGAACGAAGTAGTTCTGTTACGACCCTGCAGAGGGCCACAGTTTTGTGATGCTGCATTGCTTTACATTTACGCACAATTGCCTTAAGTTTAATTAGGCCGTTTCCAGAATTGCTAAGTGAAAGCGGGACCAACCACATGGAATATATACAGGGTGAGAAACTGGTGAAGTTTTGTCTAATGGCAGATATCAAAGACAAACCTGACCCCTGAGTGAACAAATTTCACAAAAGGCCTTTTAAAATCTACAGTAACATTCAGTTAATATCAATATTCAAAGGCCTTTCTACAGTATGTTATTTAAGTTTGACATTAACATTCCATAAATGAACAACCCTTCAAAAAACAAAATCTTCATACTAACATTAATGACAAACTAAAGCATCAAATGAAGGAATATAACAATTCATATATCAAGGGCAGTGTGGAGTATCAGTAAAATTCCTGCCACACAACTGGAGGTTAACAAGTTTGAATCTAACCCTATCCACTGGGAAGTGGGCATGTTGTTCACCCTGACCTGTCCCACACTTTAATATGACGCTTCTCTTTGTGAATGTATTAACAACCAGTGTAGTAATAATAATGATATCGTTTACTGTAATGGAAAAATTTCAAGCCGAATTTTGAAACCCAAATCCCTGGTCACCATTTACAGGACTTAATTAACAACCACATTTTCGAAATATATTATTTTTGGAAATCAAATAAAAACGACGAACAACTATCAAAGCAAATGACATTTAGAGAAGATGGAAATAAAGCTTTAATTCGAATTAAACGAGACTTTCAGTTAATTCCATTGTGCATACATATTTTGCAGAAACATAAAAATAAATTAATAATAGACTAATTAAATTCAACAACAGATTGGTTTTATGACACAAACCAAATACAGAAATACCATTTAAAGCATAACACATATCAGTATTCTGTGATACGTGCATTACCATAAACTCATATTAACACAGTACAAAAATATGCATACAGGTCAAATTTCACGCAGGACAGTAGTAGTACCTTGATACCTCAATTCGGTATTAGACTAGCCATCAACTGGGGCTTAATATTCCTAGAGAACAGAGACTGAATGCAATGCTTTATGCTTGTGACTAGTGCATTAATATCAAAGTGTCATATAAATCGAACGTTCAGCCGGGTCAAAAGAGAATAATTAAGGATGGCTAAAATTAATGTAACACATTTGAAAACGAACCATTTCTTATGAAACCAAGATTAGCTACTTTATACAATATAATGAGTCATATCCTTGTAAAGGCAAAGCAAAGAATGAACATAAGGAAAGACACCATCCAAACAGTCATTGAAAGGAAACTACAACTATATTTGGCCATATCTACAGAATGAGTGATAAAAGGCTGACAAAAATGATCGTGCTTGGGGTAATGGAAGGCGAAAATGTACGAGGACGACTACGGAAAGAATGGAGACACAATATTAAAGAATGGTGAAACATGGACATATTTACGAAGCTTACAAAGCCACACACGACAGAGACGGATGAAAGAGGCGAACTCAAATTGCAATGGACACCAACGGTCCGAGACTTTGTTCAAATTATGTGTAGCCGCAGATCAGAGTAGAGATTAAAAGGAATCGATATTACCAATCTCGTTTGGATAGATGTCAAGAACATTGCATTTTATGAGATATAAGTATTATTCAAGTCAAGCATCAGCCACAGCACGAAAGAACTGATGGCCAGCACAATAAGATACTCCATGAGCAAAGGTAAATAATTCTACACATAAACAAGTCTACATGAATTGCAAAAAAACATACATAATATTACGTACAATGTCTGAACTAATAAGAAGCTATCAAAAGCATTCAACAACAAAAACTGAATATCAATATGCCACTTGCAACCTTTATTCAACATTATTGTTATAAACATCAATGCATGTATAAATTCAAACAAAAGAAACCGATAATCTTTCAGATAAACAGTACAGTAGCAAAATTAATGAGTGCTAGAGTCAACTATCCCAAACACCATCACAGCATTCCAAAAACTAGGGAAAAAAGCGATCTACTTAAGGACAAAATATGAAAAATAACAACAATGCCAAAATACACCAGATTCAAACACATTTGTCACTAGAACTCAGTAAAATATTTCAGATCACATTGAAATGCATATTAATTTTAAAATTCACAACATACACTGGCATATAATGAACTCTAATTAACATACAAGCATTATTCTCGCCAAACCTGTCTGAGTGTGCCGTTAATGTTGACTTACACAATTTATAATCACATTAAGAAGAACACAAATTCTGCATACTCGTTACAGACAATCAAGCCCTTACAAATATGGAGCTGTACATTAATTACATCAACAATTTGGAGGGGAAGGTGTTTGAAAAAGTTTGACAGTTGTTGACAGAGGGAGGGGGTCAAGAGAAGTTGACGTCAACAATTTCACTTTTTACAAATAATCAAAAAATAGGAAATTCATGGAACACTACTTATTACAATGGAAAAAAGCATGGCAAAAAAGGTCATCACCACCACATTTTGACACTCGATGAGCAAAAAAAGGGGAAAATGGTCATCACCGCAAAAAATAATAACCTTGTTATTGGGGCCTGTCATTGATCTTTGGAGGGGAGGGGGTCAAAAGTTTTTGACATAATCATAGGGGGCAACTGAAAGTTGACAGCTGTTGACACGGGGGAGGGGTCAAAAATTGCCCAAAATTGACATAATTAATGGACAGCCCCTATACAAAAATTTCTACAATTCACAAATATTCAAGGACATAGCTTTGTTTTCCTATACAAATCTGTGTGCATGGTATATTCCCAGACTTTATATATCTGGTATATATATATCACTACACATACACACATACCGGTAATACCATTATGCATACAAATATGAAAATAACCATTTCAAGATCGATCGTATGCTGTGAACACAATACAAAATAAATTAAGGTCCTTTTGTAGACATCATCTGATAAGTGTGACTGCTTGGGAGAATGACATAACTGCCGCTCAATATTCTAGAAAGTCACATTAGAATTCAACGCACAGGTAATTAAAAATACGCCTGCACATGGTGTTTTATCCAGGCCTGTTAGAAGAAGGGGAGATCCCACCAAACCACAAAATCCCTCCAAAATCCCAACACCGACACAAATTTTTGCATTTAACTGTGCATCTTCCCATCCAGCCAAGTAAATTTCTGCCCCCCCCACCTCCACAAAGGCCTAGAGTCTGGATAAAACACTGCCTGCACTCTCTTTTCTATCAGTCAATTAACCCCTTAACTGGGGACCCCGGATATATCCGTCCATTTTACATTGAGTTACAGTTAAATACCCAGTTAAGGGGTTAAAGGAACATAGCCATTAAAAAATGCATCACTGAGAAACGTCTTATGAACACCCCGATTCGTAAAACGGCGTCTGTTTTTCTCCGATTAGTACAAAACAACACAGCGCTTGGCAAACAACACAGTTTCACACTTTGGCAGCAACAGATTCGTCTCCACCTTCCCTGCCTGTGTGACACGTCTCCCAGCATCAAAAAACTCGATGGCAAAGAACAACGTGAACTAGATCGGCAGGATGGACTTATCAGAGGCGATGCTTAGCGACTGGCCGCAGTCGGAGAGGAAGTAGGTCCGTCTTCCCCACGTTATTCTACGCACGTTGAGAACCGCCTCGAAATAGATCAGCGGAAACAGCGTCTCCCGAATTACCCACGCCAACAAAAATATCAGAATAGAGAACGGCAGAGGACCATTCTGCGAAGCACACCAAAAGAAAACGAGCAAATGAATTCTTCCCGAAAAATGTCATCGTATTCGGAGAAATCGGTAACAGTCGCATTACTTAACCAAATAATATGAGTTGATAATTAATTAGCTTAATTTTTATAGCTCCTGCAAAAAGTACAAGCAACTATCAACTGCTAAACAACAAACCAGTCGTCCAACGTGCAAAATAATCCAAACTGAGTATGAAATTTTAATCTGATAATCCTTCAAACTGTCCCCGTAGAAACAGGGCATCAGTGAAATGAAAAATAATTCACAAAGGGCAGAGAATCATTAACAGATACAATAGATGGCTATAATTCACCTGAACGCCCTTAAGTTGAAGGTAGTCTAGAATGATCCAAGCCAACCAGTGACCGGCAAACCACAGGTAAGGGTTAACGCCAAAAAGGTATTGTGCAGACCACGATGCATAAATCCCCAGCGGCACACTCTCACCCAGCGGCTCGAGAAACCCTGCAGTTATAGGCATCATGTTCAGACGCAGCCGAAGCCATCTACAACCAGGAAAACATCACATTCTCTAAATCAGAACACTCAGAATATTTTATAAAGAAAATCCTGTTCTGTCAAGAACCAAGTCTCACTTCGAAAACAGCAGTCTAAATTTTTGTCACTCTCTTTAATCAATAATTAATTATCGATTAAATTTCCATCTTCTATCCCGTGCTGATTTACAAATTGCACCTACCGGACCATTCTGTCCTTGTAGTCCACAATGGTCATAGATGCAACGTTCTGCTGTGCAGGCACTGCGGCTACTTGGTGCCGAAATCCTCTACACAAATGCAAAACGGGACAACTACATCAGTTGCAGGGATGCAGTAGGACTCCAAACACACAACACATGCACTGCTTTTGCTCAGTGTCGAGCATTCACCGCGACTGGACCCTCCCTCTGGAATGCCTTGAACCCATCCATTCAGGCATCATTTCTTACTCCCTTGCTCTGCTCAAAGTGAAAGCTAAAGTCTCACTACGGTACTTTATCATGCGACTCCAATGTCAGGAGCGCCTCTGAGTAGAAATAGAAGAGCAGCTATACAAATGCAACATTCATCATCATCATCATCATCATCATCATCATCATCATCATCATCATCATCATCATCATCATAGTTGCTTTCTGCCAGATCATTAGCGGCAACAGCTAGACACAAAACTTTTCCATTTATCTTTTTCCGTTGTTAATCTCATTCCATCTATTATTGTCATTTGATATCTTTCGAAGTCTTCCTTGATGTTATCCATCCCACTTGTTCCTGGATCTTCCTCTTCCTCTTTTGCCTTCTTTGTATGCGTAGAGTGCTTTATATGGGAGTCTGTTACTTTCATTCTATTTACTTACTTTGTTTATTTATTTTTATATTGTTTTAATGTACTGTAGCATACAAATGCTACATTACATTACAACAATATACAAATTTGAAACAGAAAGAGGTCTAATACAGACAAAGTAACAACCGTTTGGTATCAGATTGACCGTTCTTAACTACAGTTTGTTTTAACTTTGCATCAGGACTCACCCATATAGTACCAGTGGCGGCTCCACCGGGGGAGCCAGGGGGGGCCGTGCCCCCCTATTGAGTGCCTGGCCCCCAGTGGCCCCCCTGTTGGGACCCTATACTTAATGCTACATACATTGCACAACAAATGGTTGGCCCCCATGATTAGAAGTTGCCACCCCAATGGCCCCCCACTTGCCAAATCCTAGAGCCGCCACTGTATAGTACGTACGCAAAAAAACATATTTTCAACCCCCCTCCCTCCCCCATCTGCACACCGTACATACTCAAAATCTCCTAAATCCATCCCCTCCCCGTCAGTGTGTACGTACTATATGGATAGACCCTCAACCTATTGAACAAAAGCAAATGTCGCTTCTCACAAAAAGCCCACCTATCGTGGAGAAGCTTTGCGATGAAGAAGTCTTCAGCGAGAAACCGGCCAAACCATGAAAGGCCATTGAGATCGTCAAGCTCCGGCTTCTTCACCAGATACGACATTCCGGTGAAGCAACTGATGCCGAGGCTGTGAAACGCCAGGTGATACCTGGCCGCACCGCAGCCAAAGTACACCTAAATAGGCAAAACACCGAAAGAAGGCACTATTAAACAAGGAGGATGTGTCATACTGTTTACTGTTATAATGATCATTATATATATATATTAACATGTTATATATATATATTATACTATATATATAACATATAATTACATATTTATAATAATACATAATTAATAATTAAGTATTAAGTATTATATATATGTTAACAAGGATGCGTCGTACAGTCTCATCAGACACGTACCTAAAACAGAGACCAGCAAGGTAAAAGTTGCTCGGGAGACTCAAATCCCTCAGAGAAGCGAAGAACTAGCACCTTCTGACAGCATCAGACAAATAATAATTATGCACTTCTATAGCACCAGTTCTAATACCCAAGGGTATCAATCGATGGTACTTCAAATCCATTTGCAAAAAAGACCAGGTCATTCCAGAGGTCAGTCAGAGGGTATGAAATAATTATGAGGGTGAGTGCCAGCATGGTACTCCAAAGCCCCTCTTTCCATCACATTAAGTGCCAGGTGCACTCACTCACAGCTGGGAAAATAATAGAGTTTGCTAACAACAACAAAACATAGAAAAGAATTCCAACTGTTTGACCCCTTAACTGGGTGCCCCGAGTAATGTTCGTCCATTTTACATCGAGTTACAAATAGTTGCCCAGTTAAGGGGTTAATGACTAACTGCCAGATTCGGTGTCACAAGTGTGCTAAAATTTACCACAACTTTTGGGAAATATTTAGGAAATCTAGATCATCATGTACATTTCTTAAACAAAACAAAAGGCTGTGTTGTGCTACTGCCTAGGTAACTTTCACTCATGCCAAAGAAAGAACAAGATGAAGTAGGCTTTCCTATAGTAACTGAATTATTGTCAAATAACTTACAAGATAATCCTATTTTTCTATGGCAACTGTTAATAAATACTTTTACTAAGTAATAGGTTTCTAAAAATGTTTTCAGACACATACAATCAAAATTATTTCTTCTTTAAAAATTGCATTTGTATCTTAAATATTTGAATTTATATCTTGTATATTGATTCATGGGGAAAGTAGGCTTTGGACAGAGATTGATTGTTTCTCTTCTCCCACTTTTCCCTTTTAGTATCCTCATTTTTTACATCAAATTTTAATATTATATCAAACTATGATCTAATATTGTAATATGAAATATATTTGCATTTGTCTTTACAACTATTTTTCAGATATTTAATTGTAATAGTAACAATCTTTGGTCTTGATTTTGATACTAATAAACTGCTTGATTGATTAAACTTCTCTTGCTCCTTAGCTCACAAATTTTCTCAAAACCCTGTAATATATGCAAGCAGAAATTCTAGCACATTACAAATTCACTAGAACTTGATCAAATTAGAGCCATTTGATCCAGATCTGAAGGTGATCTGAAGGTGCTATATGACATAAGATCCTGTGCATTACTTATTCTTCATAGTATTCTGCCCTTAGGCAGGTTTTGTATTCCAATTTCGCCATTCATTCCTGTTCATAGCTTTCTCCTTTAAGTCTTTATAGTCCTTTTCCATCATCCAGTCAAGTAGCATCTCTCGTGGTCTTCCTTTGGTCTTTTCCCCCCTCTAGTTGTCCTTCTATTATTTCCCTTAGGAGTGAGTCTCCTCTCATTATATGTCCTATCCAGGTCTTTTGTCTTTTTCTCATTGTGTTGATCATCTCTTTCTTTTCCTCCACCTGTTTCAGCCCTTCCTCATTTGTCTAATGTTCTGTCCAGCTGATCTTCTCCATTTTTCTCCATATCCACATTACCGTACTAGATTACTAGCATTACTAGACCTACCTTTTCAATGGCATGAGTGAGACCTTTCTGATCAGTTGTAAAAGGCATCTGGTGTACGAGAGCGACTTGCGGATTATCCAGTTTAGCAACCATGTCCTTCAGAATGTCGGTGCTTGCTAGCAAACAAGCATAGAATAAATAAAAGTAAATAAATAAAATAAATGAGACTAAAATATATAAGAGAAAAACAGCAATCATAAAAGAATATTTATAAAATGAAAAGATACTATACACAAGTGTTGTACAAACATCATATATGTGATAATACAATCAGTGATAAAGACGAAATGTTGAATACAGAAACGTATATAAATATACAAGTGCTAAGTATGCAGGCATGTATGTAGGCCTATGAATGTACCCAAAGACAAATAAACATTATATATATATATATACACACACACACACACACACACACACACACATACAAACCTGACATCTACTGTACAGACAAACACACACACATTATAAGTTTGTATTTTTAACACAGAACAGACATTCTAAAGCTAATGTCTGTCTGTCTGTCTGTCTGTCTGTATCTGTACATGTACAGATGTCAATGCAATGACTGCCCCTTAGGCTTAGACCTGATGGGCAACCTGTGTTTCATCAACTAGGTGCTGACAATCAAGAATGAATAATAGGCAGATTATCACAGACATATTCAAAATATTCTACCAGACCACTTCTACAATTTGTTTTCTTGATTTATATCCTCCGTTTCCTAAATGCAGCATAAATTCCCCGCTCTTAACCATTCTTACACAGCAGCTAGGATGAGTTATATATGAGTTACGGTTGAATATCTGTATGCATTGTCACCTGGAGAATGGCATAAGAAGTCCAAGACGGTGGTTTTTGCGGATAGGTCCTTCTCGAGGGGAAACCCAGGGCTGTGGAACTCACTGCCGAAGAATATGACAATGGCGACCTCCAGAGAACTGTTTACTAAGCATCTTAAGACCCATTTATTTAGCATTTCCTATAGCATCTCTTGTTAAGCGCTCTTGAATTTAGCCTTTGCTAAGCTTACTGTGCTTTATAAACTGTCATGAAATAATAATAATACTAACAATAATAATATTATTATTAAAACTGAGAAGGCTTCGTACTAACTATTCAGATTTTAGAAGACATAGGAATAAATGAAAACGAATCAAATGCAGAAGTAAATTCTTTAAGCTGATAATCAAAATTATGTGACAGCTGGAGTGAGATTAACTGTGATTAGTTTTTCAAGCATTCAGTTTACTGTCATCGAATCTTTTCTAACAGCGTCTAGTATGAGAATCCGCGCACGAGTGAAAAAACACGCGGGCTTAAACACCTTTAATTCGGCTGGTGCTGACCCAGATGATGTCGTATTTCGCGCTGTCGTACCCGGGTGCCATGTTGTTCACCATTGGATTTAGAATCCCCTGACGGCCCCCGATCAGAAGCCGGCAGTCAACTCCTGGGTAGCGCTGCTGCAGCCGATGTACCACACCAACTGCTGGGTCTTGCTCGTCTTGGATACAGAACAGCAACTCGAACTGCGGCAAAATGCAACAGTAACAACATTAACCCCTTAACTGGGCAACTATTTGTGACAATGTAAAATGGACGAGCGAGACTCGGGGCGCCCAGTTAAGGGGTTAACAACTTAGGAATAAATCATATTACTCAAGTAAGACCAACAACATTAACTATACGTTGCTTGAGCTGATCAGCCACTCCTCTCATTATTAGAATTACCGAATGTGAGCACAAAAAGTTTTTGACAGTTGTGAAATTTAACCCCCGGGGTATCTCTATTCCAGGTGTGGCCAAACTGTGGCTTGCGAGCCGCAAGCAGCTCTTTCAGCCGAACCCGCGGCTCACGAAAAGTTTTTAACAATATTTTTTAGCAGATTTAACAGATCAACAGAAGCATACACCAAAAACAATTTTGCCTGAAAATATTAAAATCTTTGTTGATTCATTAAAACCTCTTCTGAAGACCCATAACTAAATACTAATAACTGAAAAAGAACTTAAATTCCTTAAGTCCATAAGAAAAGAAATGGATCCAGAAACAGCCTGCATACCCGTGAATATACCAAAAACTGAGACTCTTTGTTCAATCATAAATTAATTTAATTTTTCATTTCTTATACAGTCATTCATTCTTTGTTCTTGTGTCTAGCAAGGAGCTTAAATTTAAAAGAAATTCAGATTATGAAGAAGAACTGTTCTTGAAAACCCCTTTCCGTGTTTGATCAGAAATCAGTCAATATAGAGTGATACAGTGCTGTACTTGTATGGAGAAATTCCCTGGTCACTGCTTCATGGCGTCATTAGCTTATTCAATTAACATAATTAAGCAAATAAAGTCATTAAACCATATTTCTCCCCATCACCACCACCACCACCACCACCACCACCACCATCATCACCACCACCATCATCATCATCATCATCATCATCATCATCATCATCATCATCATCATCATCATCATCATCATCATCATCATCATCATCATCATCATCACCACAGTTGCTTTCTGCCAGCTCATTAGCGGAAATAGCTAGACACAAAACTTTACCACTTATCTTTTTCTGTTGTTAATCTCGTTCCATCTATTACATTACTATTACATTATTATTATCTATTACAACAGGACTAATAAATAGATAAATAGAAAACCTGGTTAACTACTGGAAAAGTCGAAGGCAAAAGATCAAGAGGAAGACAAAGAATGACGTATATCATATAACTACTTCTAAAAAAACGTATAATTTCCACAAAGTGAAATTTTACAAAAGAAAGGGACAAAAAGGCAACAAAACAGAACATATGAAGAAGTCCTAAGTCAAGTGCAAATTATGGCAAAGCATTCTGGTAACCAATGCAAATGACAAGGGAAACAACTCAATGAAGCGTAATAGTTTTAGGGGTTCAATGTACTCACAAAACAGCTTTTGTTACCTAAAACCCATTGATCAGACACAAAGAACCACTTTGGTTTAAAAGGTGGTTGCAATATAATAGCTCATGTTTGTAATGTCATGTGAAGACACCATACACATCAATCAGACATTTAAAGTGCGTGTGAATGACACAGTTGTCCACAGAAATTTCACAGAATTTTCTTTCCTGCAATTTCACAACAAATCTTAAAAGAAGAGTTGCCTATATTTTGGTAACAACAATCTTTCCACAAAAACCTGAAAACATATTTATTTAAGATAGGGTTTGACTCCACTTGTTAAGCGCTCTTGTATTGGACCTTAGTCTTGTCTATTGCACTGAAGAAATTGTCTGGTAATAATAATAATAATAATAATAATAATAATAATAATAATAATAATAATAATAATAACTGGATCAAGTAATGAAAAAGTCAAAACCTAACAGAATGTTTCCAAATACCATAATTTATTTCACACATCAAATAGCGAACAAAGCATGCCATCGTCATCAGTGGCCTAGCATCACCAAAAGCAAAATCATGTTAAAATATCAAGTTTTGTGAAAAAGCAGGGAAAAAAGAAACCAAAAGTCCCGGAGAAAACAGAAAAAAAATATCCATTGAAAATTGGTTGAAACTCGTGTTAGGTAAGTAAGCAAGTAAGTAAGTAGAATCGAGTTAATTGCTACAATGCCTTCAAAAGCAGCACCGCAGTAGTTCCTTATTCCCAGGTGCTCAATCTTAGTAAGAAGTAGCTATAGCCAAAGGTGGGGTCATTCACGCAGGGATCATTTAATCCAAAGGGTTATAAGAGTCATCGTGGTTAAGTATATGAAGTCTTTGAACTAAAGCAGAACTTAAACAAGAATGGCATTTTCAGAAACAGAAACTAAAACGCAACTAAAACAGACATTTTCAACTTTAAAAAAATTAAAACAGGGATTACTGTCAGAACTGATATAGCCCTACTATCTATTAAAACTATATAAAAATGCTAAAACCAATACTAAAAAGAAATGCTAATGGGTCAGAAATGCTTCACTTCTAAAGACACCAGCAGACGAAAACCTGTCTTTGCATATGACTTACCACTGGATAATCTAGACTAAAATGACTTTCCAGGTTCATCTCCAGAAATGGATCGATACCCATCAGTGGCTTTATAATTGACACACCAGGTAAGCTGTCCATCACCTGCAGAGGATTGCTCAGTTGATGCAGGAAAAATCGCCTGCAGAGAGAAAACAGTTAAACCTAGAATTATGTTGTGCCTGTCTGCATTGCCAAAGACTTCTAATAACTCAATTCATAATTGATGTTTTAATAAGAATCATAAGGGGCTGTCCATTAATTATGCCAACAAAATCCAACTTCAAGCAAATGTGCAGTATGAAATAGCATTTTTATCATACCATCGAGTTCCAGTGGTAAATTTTTCACCAAAATGGGGGACAGATGGCCAAAAGCAAAATTTTCAACAGCCAGGGAGTCATTCTGTATAGAACTGGGGTCTAAGACCACCACCAAATCAGTGTCCTTTCCCAGCTCTTGTCCCAATAATTCTAGCTGGAAAAGCAGTCGCTTTTAACCAAAGCACAAGCATGTCCGAGAACAAGCAAGGCTGTCCACAAAGTGTACAGAAATGCGTTAATTACAGAGCTGTTCTTTCCTAATTATTCTTTAATCTGCCTTGATAAGAGATGGAAGCAGTTTGTCTCCATAGACAGCATGTCAAGAGATTTTATTAGTCCATAGCACAACTGTTCACATCTCCATGCACTAGGCCCATACATACCCTATAGAGTAATTATTCCTTTGATTCTCTTCAAGCTACATGCAGCATCCTTTACCAGGAGATGCTTGTTAGCACTGCCGGGGGGGGGGGCAGAAGTGCAGTGAGAAAAAGTGCAGCGCACACACTCTGCTGGTCTACAAGTGCACTTTGGCTGACCATGGCTTGAATTCAATTACCCGGTACATTATGCTGTCCTGGGGCAAAAACAAACCTCCCCACGATACTCTTAACATTACTAGGAAAGCATGCAGATATAAAATATCAGCATATAGCATAGTTTGGCATATCGTAACTTCTGGAATCGAACAATTTTCTTCTATATGCCCAAATTATGAGATAATGAATTTAAATTTGAAATAATTACAAGCTGTAAAGAGCATAGATGTAATAAACGTTTTTGTTTTTTTATTTATCCCACGTTTTTATGGTTTTTAGTGTTTTTTATTTTTGTCAGTGTTTTTTGTTATAAAAAAACGTTAAAAATAAAAACACAGATTTTCTTAAACCAGTCGCAACGAGCTAATTAATTATCTTTCTGCTGTTTGGCTATAGAGTATAGTCGATTGCTTATTAGCAGGTTATGCAGCTTTACTTACTTACAGCATAGAGTAAGCATTTTATGACGTAATTGTTGCATAGTGTGACTTGATTGCTGTTTCCCCATGGATGGGTAAGGCACATTCATTAATCTTGCTCAGAAAATGTCAGTAACGTTTTTTATTCAACGTTTTAATTTCTTTAACAGTTTTTAACGTTTTAAAATCATTTTTCCAACGTTTTTTACATCTATGCTGTAAAGCATTTGCACATGAAGCAAAATTAAACTTATTTTAAAAGTCAAAGTTAAATAAAATTATACCCACAACAATTCAGCCACATATGATTGGTTTGGCAACCAGCATAACACAAGAGACAACCACAACTCTAATATGAAGATCTGATTCTAAGCACAATTGCTAGGTTAGATTTGTGGTTATGTCACCTACATTTTACCAAATACTTTCCTGGCTTAATTACTTATCGAGACATGGACAGATGCTGACATCTTAACAAATTTATATGCAAAATTCTATGTTTTGTTCTACAGACAGATATTAATTTTTTAAAATATTGCATTTAGTTATGTATGCATTTAGTTATGAATGCATTTAGAAATGTTTCACTTTCTATTAATGGTTAATGTATTCCTTGTTGTTATATTGTTCTGTAACTCTATAATTAAGGACTTATATAAAATGTTCATGTTTTTTGCATGTTCTTAGTGCTTAAGTTGTTGAGTTGAAAATAAACTTCTCCTAAAAAAATACTATCAATGCGCCTGACAGATAAATGACAAATTCCAAATATGCAATAAATAATATTTATATTTGCTATTTCCCAAACTCTGCTAATTTAATCAGCACATTCAACAATTCTCAAGAATGATGAAATTAATTAAAATTAAACTTACTGGTACAATGCACTTAGAGATAACAGCCACACACAACAGCTGCAACCAAACTGATGCCCTCATATTTTTAATTAATCAATTAAGATGCAAAAGTCATCTAAATAAATCAAATATTTAATTAAGCAGGTCTATGTATGAGAAAGCTCAAAAAATACAGAAAAACTATATAACTGCCCCTAGAAAATTAACGAACAGAAAAATTAACAAACTCCATATTAATTACCAGAAGTGACAATGTAAACCCCATTACTGACACTATATAAAATAAAGAAATTAAATATGAATACTAAATATTTATTCATGCATACAAGCAAATATACATACATACATACATACAAGCAAGCATATGATATATAATATTATGTCTATCATATACAGTACTTTTACCAGCAGATACTTTCCAACATAGTAAATACACAATTGGCCTAAGATGTCTTTAAATAAGTTATAAATATTTTTCACTCAATAAGATATTTTGTATCAAATTTTAGATCAATATATTAATTTGTTGAGAAATAAACTTATCTCAATTTGCAAGTTAATGGAGGAACCAGGCGCAAATTCTGTATTAATCAATTATAAAACTCACCCATAGAATATGGAGATGGCAAAGAAGGTAATCATGAAACAGTAGGAGATCCAGGGTACAATAGCCAAAGCATGCACAATGCATGACCAGGTGAATTCATCCATCACACGCGGACAGACGCAAGTTTCTCGTAAAAATGTTATCTAAAATATGCAAGAAAATAGATGTATGATACAACTGCCTGTATGATGCTGATGAAATATCAACATTTCCATGGCCAGATTAAACACACACACACACACACACACACAAACACACATGCACACACAGGCACACACTAGTGTTGTAACCTCAGGCCAACCTTATGATTAACCAGAGGAGTTGCGATACTATTGTCTTCCAGTGAAAGCAGTAGATAATGCTGCATCTGCATTACTGTTTACTGTGCTAATTTTAAACGGTATTCATTCGTGTTTCAACTACAGCCATCATCTGATACAAAACAACCAGCAGTACACTTAATAATTTTAAAATCACCAGTGCTAACTCGAATGCTAAACCAGCGCTTGAGAAGTCACAAACATCACGTTACATGTTGTAGCGCTTGAATTCCACATTAACATAACACAAATGCTGCAGTTAATTATCAACTAAGTGGAACATGTTGAAATACCTAGTTAAAATGATCGTTTGCAAAGAATAAAGCAGTAGTCCATTGGGGATACAAGACACCTGGAATTGTAAGATCTTGTAAATGCAAAATCTGCAGTTTTGTTATCTCATCAACAAGCATAACAATAGGGTTTTGAAAAGATATAATAGATGTTTAATTGCCAATGATGTTTCATTGGTTATGGGTCGCATGGGTCAAGAGTTCAATAGGTCAAACAGGTCATTTTGAGTGACCCATTGCCAACTCTGCACTTTAAGGTTTGCCAATTAATCCTCCCATTGTAGATACCTAATAAATTCATGAAAGTAATGATCCATAAAACCTGCCTGAACAATTATATAGAATTGCCCAGACCAAAACTGTCTTGTATGGCACCATTTACAACTTCAGTGATAAGTAGGTAAACAATAGCTACAATGCCAACAGAATTAACTGTAAGGCTTACTGTCTAAAAATACAGACTACAGTCTAAATAAACTCTTGGCATAACCTGCCCAATACTGAATAACAATAACTCATGCTCATTTGGTGAGTATTTAAATTTTAAAATAGCCTTAATGACACAAAAAAGTTCAACATCAAGCACAAAGAACTCCTAGACTCTTGATAAATTCTTTGGCAGTCAAATACAAAGTACCGTAATACGTCTCAAGAGGCGCCGCACTCAGTGACCGTTTGAACATGTCCCCGCATGTTTATTTTCTATAGCTTGTAATTCTGAATTCAATAATATTATTCAATTACATTAATAATTAATGCTCAGCTATAAACGTTTTCCCTCCATAATAAAAGACTCAGTTATAAATAAACATGTCAACTCTTTCTTTCCACATGGGAACATATTGATGTCATGTGTCTTAGAAATATGAGCCATAAAAGACCCATTATAAATAGATATAGCAGTTACACACACACACACACACACGCTCGCACACACACAGTGTGTCCGGATACTTGACACTTATACAGTGGTTCCTCCTCCGTCCAAGACGGCTGTCTTCGGTGACAGATCATTCCGGAGGGGCAATCCGAGTCTGTGGAACTCTCTGCCGAAGAACGTGACAATTGTGACCTCCCCTGATTTGTTTATCAAGTGCCTTAAGACGCATATGTTTAATATATCTTATAATGTTCATTGTTAAGCGCTTTTGACTTTAGTCTTCACTATGCTTACTGCGCTCTATAAATTGTCTTAATAATAATATTAATAATAAAAAGTATGTCAACTTTCTTTTCACCATAACTTTAAGAAAGCTTGACCGATTTCCATAAAAATTGCAGTTTTGAAAGAGGAATGAATTGGCTTCAGATAGACGCAAACATTGTCTGAAAAATTTTACAATGAATATTCAAAATGTCCGCCGCCAGAATTGACACATGATTTCAGACGTTGTTGCTACTGATGAATTGGTGCTGTAATTATGGCGTGATCGAGCTTTTCGCACTCAATCACCAATCACCAATCTCTGCTTCAGTTCTTTCAGATTTGGAAATGTGTGACCAGTAGAAAGGGTGACCCTTTCCTGTAGAATACCCCACACTGAGTACACCGGTAGTCCACTGGGTTCAAACCTGGTGAGTTTGTTGGCCACAATTCGGGTGGCATGAAAGCAGGAGTCTCCCTACATGTGCAGGAATTCAACGGTGTCACGAGCACACGATGTGCCGGAGCACAATTCTGTTGGAAGATATACCAATCGCCAGAAACAAAGAAGCATATATCTGGTAGTAGCATCTCCTTTAGCACTGCTCCATGGTAACAGCCGCCACTTATTTTCACAATACGATCCAAAAAGTGCAAACCATCAGTGGAGACGACGTCTGAAATCAAGTGTCAATTCTTTTGGTAGACATTGTGAATTCATTGTATTCATTGCAACCTTTTCCCGGTATGTTTGTATCTATCTAAAACCAATTTATTCCTGTTTCAAACTGCACATTTTTATGCCCCGTTTTCTGTGTTGTTCGAAAATGTCCAAGGGCCGGACAAAACCCTTTGCGGGCCAGATCCGGCCCGCAGGTTGTGCACCCCGCCATATAAGTTTAAAAACCTTCATGGTAGAGTTCATTGACCTCGTCTTTCAAGTGTCCAGTAGATCAGCATCAAAGGGTCAAAATTTGGAGAGAAGACTTTTTACTTATTTAAATTAAGAACCCCTTACCTCAAAATATTATTTTCACCAGTGGAAAAGATGTGAAGAAACCTGATTAATACCTGGTATACCAGCCGAATAGAATATAAACAGTTGGGGAT
The DNA here is from genome assembly GCA_018105865.1 of Metaphire vulgaris. Taxonomy (NCBI): domain Eukaryota; kingdom Metazoa; phylum Annelida; class Clitellata; order Crassiclitellata; family Megascolecidae; genus Metaphire; species Metaphire vulgaris. The sequence goes on from CM030862.1 coordinate 1,710,255, forward strand.
TAATGATGTCGATGGCTGTCCCTTAACAGTAGCAGAACTGTGCAATGGTTGTGTGTGGGTTGAGCACACACACACAGGACTGGGATGTACATGTACAGTATGTGGGCATGGTTTCACATCACAAAAAATGTTTATAACTCTTGAATCAACACTGCTTAAGACTTTTTTTCCTCCCACAGAACACCAGATCCTCTCTCCCCACGTTCATCCATTCCTCTTCTCTACTTTATCCTCCCTTATTTTTCAAATCAAATCAAATCAAATCCTTTATTTTTCCAACTCAATAAGTATGGCATAAGAGCATGTAACAAAGTCAAAAAGAAAAAAAACAAGTTACTTATATATCAGTAATTGATGAGTTATTAATTACTAAAATAACACGAAGAACATTGACTATTTATAGTATAAGTCTTCTTTTTCCCTCGTATCCCAACCAAAGTTGGAAGGGGATATTTTTTGCTTTTGACCTGCCAAAATGTATGATCCATCCAAAGATATCTCTCCTCTACCCAATAATTAAATCTGAAAATTCAATGCAAGTGCAAAGACAGAAGCCAATACGTACCATTACACACAGTGACAGTCTTGTACAGTACTTTTTGTTTCTTTTGTCATGTGACCCTGATTTGCACCCCCCTGGAAAAAATTTGTGGAAGTCCATGTCCTCAGCATTGAATTGTAGGCTTTAAGTTCGACACCATGTCTCCATAACTTAAACCACAGGGTGGCGCAAAAAAACGGACTATATTAAATGCCAAACCTAATGTGACTAGTCCGTTTTTTGCGCCATCCTGTAGAATGGATCAACTAAATGATAAATAATAACAAGGGAGAGTAATCCAATGTTCGGGAACCTGAGGGCAGTGGAATGAGTTTGGCTCCATAAACAGCCTGTAAAACCATCTGCCGCAAGCAATTTTTTATATAATATGCTGCTTGGAAGTTGGACATGCAGTCCACCCACCTGTCAGCCAAAGCTGAATATAATGCATTAATAAAGAAAGACCGTATTAAAAACTATCCACATCGGTTTGCCGCACTCAATTTATACCGCAAACAGTGCAGAATATTGGTTCTGCACAGTCAATGGAGGATCAGTGGCAAGAATAGATTAATCAATCAATCAATAAACTTCTATAGCGCCACTATAATAATGCCCAGGGCATCAGCCACTTAGTTTTATAAGACCCCAAACAATGAGCTCCTGTTCCAGTTAAGAATTGAGTCAAATTATTATTATTATTATTATTATTATTATTATTATTCCTAGATGATTTATTAAATGCTATAACATAGCTAGAGCGAAAATCAAGAGCAATTTACCAATGTATGTTAAATATAATCTCACATGAAGATTCTAAAACAGCAATATCAAGGCCTTCTTAGTAGTTAATATCTTGAATAGGCAAATCAATAGCCATTTAGCCATTTAGATTTATGATATATATATATATATATATATATATATATATATATATATATATATATATATATATATATATATATATATATATAGGTATCTGGAATTCCAACTGCAATATTAAAAAACCCCACATTAATCAATCAGAAATCAGCAATAACAATGGCAATATAACTAACTTAGTGAGAAACGCTGGAAAGTTCACATGCTGGACAATAATAAGTTAAGCAATGATGTGCTATTAGCACATGGATAGTAAAAGAAACTCTCTTGAGAACACATTGAACCATGCTGTCAAGGTGCTATCCTCAATATTTCAAAGCTAAGCAGGCTTCTGCACCATCCACCAAACACATCCACATCCAAGGGTAAGTCAGTGTAATGTTCTGTAATGGGAGGTCATCATCATCACCATCACCATCACCATCACCATCTATCCTCAAATAATAACACCGTGGTTGGCATGGATCATCAACACAATCAATAGAAGGAAGATGAGATCTCAGAAACAAATGTTACAATGCATTTACAGCTTTCGGCACCACCGCCCCCCCCTTTCGCTATCGACAACGCTATCACTACTTTACCCTGCAACTCCAATGCCAGGAGCGCCTCTGAGTAGAAATAGAAGAGGCTCTATACAAATTCCACATTACATTACATTACACTAGAAGCCATGCCAGCAGCACAACCAAGCTAACAGGAAATTCTAATTCTAAATGACCAGATATGACAAAGACAGAAAATGGCCAGAAAAAGAATTAATAATACGCACACTGCAGCAAACAACCACACTGACCATTGCACCGTAATACATGCACATAATGCATATCATGATATAGCATACTCACATATGTAACCTAATGTGTAACTGACAGTTTATGTAGAAATGCATATGACAAAACATATAGTGGCACACTAAATTTATAATAAACTTTTTATATGAATGGCAAACATATCTCAGAAAAGGGCTATAACAGTGTTGTTTAACCTGTGGCCCGCAGGCCACGTATGGCCCGCGGGCTGATTTTATATGGCCCGCCAAAGCTGGAGCAATTTTTTCGGCAATTTATGCGAGAAAATAAGTCAATGGCATAACCAGGATTTTCAGGTACTAATGAAGGAACTCGGTGTTTTACATACTTTTCCTGCATTTTTCCACGACTGCACAAGAATTTCCAAACCTTGTCAAAAGTGAGCAGCAGTACATATAATTAGAAATTTTGAAATTGGATTTCTCCACTGGTTTCTTAGACATAAGCAGTCTCATTCCTCTGTTACTTGCTTAATATAAAATGCACTCACATGTGATGTTTAAACAAAAAATGAAACTCTGACTAATGAAAATTTAGCAAATCTAATGAGGGCAGCAGTTACTCAACATAAACCAAAAATTTAAAAAAATTGCAAGTATAATACAAAGCCAATACCTCACTGAAAATGTGCCTGAACATTAATTGCAATATACAAGTGCACTGAACTATTATAAAGCATATATTGTTACATACTGATTTTAATTAATATAAACAATTGTCAATAATTGTTATAATTGTTTCTATTAAGTCTATTTAAGGCTAACCTTTAGGCCTAAGACTAACCCTGTGGCCCTTGGCTTCAAGAAAAAATTTCAGAGGCCTGTGGTGTCAAAAAGGTTGGACAGAACTTGACTAGAGTATAAAATAAATAAATAAATTACTTTAAAAATCAAGATAAAATAAAATGCATGAAAGAAAAGACATAAAAAATTAATTCAAAACATCTGCATCTTATGCCTTTGTCTGTAATTTAAAATTTTTTAAACAAAACCAGTCATTGTAAGCAAAATCAATACAACTGTGTGGTTAATTGAATGTCAATTGCAATTAATTGCATAATATAATCAATTAAATGAAGGAAAGAAATAGAAGCCTTTTATGCATTGAAATACAGCGCCACTAAAATGTTCCATGAATTTAATTTTATAAAGTTCCTTCAATACACAATCTCTTCCCAACAATTTCTAACATGTAAATTCTATGTCACATGAAGGTGTGTGTGTGTTTTGTGTGTGTGCAAAAATGCTAACTTGCATTCAGTTAACCACACTCAAGTGAAATGCAGACAAGAAGAACTAATAGAAAAATTCACCACAAAAATACCGACACACCTTCTCATTATAATAATTTCAAATTTAACTGAGACCAGAAGAACATTTCCAAGGTTTACCCTGTCAAGAGCTAAGTCTCAATACAGTACGACCCCAGTTACAACTGGTCCTCCAAAGAGCTCCTCCAAAGAGCTACACCCTGCAATGCTGGTCCTTGTCTCAATACCTCGGCCCATGGGTCCTCCAAAGAGCTACACCCCAGGGGTACTCAAACCTCGGCCCATGGTCCGGACTGCAATGCTGGTTCTTGTCTCAATACAGTATGGCCCCAGTTACAACTAACTGGTCCTCCACAGGGCTACACTCTTAACCTTCACCTACACAGCTCAAAGTATGCAGAGAGCAATCATGGTAATTTTGATTGGTGCATACAAATAAATAAGATGGAAGTCAAACAGACCATAAAATGCAGATGAGTATCCCCCTCGGGAAAATATTGCATCTGTCGGCAGCCATTTTTTGTCTTAAGAAGATCTCAAGTTTGGAAATGCATGCTTCTAGCTGTCTCAATCTTCACATGCATGGGATGAGACTTAAAAACCTTTCCTTTGGTTTACTTCAATGAACATGACATCGTAAACAACTAAATTACGATACTGCATGTCTTCATAAACATGAGATAAGAAAAAGGAAAGTTCACAGAAATGTTAGTACAGATGATACTAAATATGATATATTGTACACTTACAGTCACATCAAGACTATTGCTGAGGCACAACAAAGAGATTCATCTTAGAACAGCCCCAGCAGTTTAAAATAGAGTTTTAAAAAGTTATGACCTGCTGCTTCAAACATAGCTTTCATCTATGTACAACTTAATAATAAACGTACACATAGATATAATAATTATGCACTTTTATAGCACCAGTTTTTTTAATACAATGAGGTGTCAGTCAATTGCATCGCAAATATATCCACAGATGTCTCCATACTCATTGGATCAGAAATAGTGAAATAAATTAATGAGTTAGTTTCAGTGGGAATAACTGTGTTTTCAGCCTAAATTCAAATGCATTGAGCAAATTGGAAACTGTAACAGCCAAATGGTGGTGATAGTAGTAGTAGTGGTAGGTAATAGTTTCAGAGATTAGACCCAGCGATAGGAAATGCCCTCTTACCAATTTCAGTACGAGTTCTAGACACAACAAATAACGAATTAGCAAATCTGATTACAGGTAAGCGACAATACTTTGGGCGATTTAGCACAGATTTAAAATACTAAGACCAGTCAGTGTGCAACGTTTTGTAAAAATTAAAATTGGTTCTTATATAGTTAACCCTTTCATTTCCCATGGTTCCAAATGGAGTAGCTTTAAAGTGTGACACTTTGTCAATAGTCCACTCATATTCACAAAACAGGATAATCTGCATGCAGTAGTATTAATAGTAGTGGTGGTGGTGGTAGTTGGTAGTAGTAGTAGTGGACCTAGTGGTAGTTGTAGCAGTGGAAGTAGTAGTAATGGTAGTGTTAGTAATGCAATATACGTAATTTCTCATGAATTTCTTCAGTGATCTTGAAAGCTCAGCTCTCGTGAAAGCTAAATTTCTCATGAATTAGCTTATTCTTTAGTGTTGTCTTGTTCTGTGTATATGTGACCAACCCATGTGCATGTTTTGACAGCAGTGCAGCTGCTCAGTCAGGTATTTATCAGAGCAGCCCTTCTTGCTACTACAGTTTCACAGCCTATCACTATAAAAATATCAAACCATAGTGAAACTTGAGACATCACACTGAACAACACAATCCCCACTGTGTTGACGGTCAAGTGACTGAAGAATAGAACCTCTAACTGCCCAGTTGTTGAATCTAGACCAATAGAACATCTCCCGTTTCTGAGCTGAAGCTCTACAGAGACATCCACCGAAGTAGAAGCACCAACAGCAGCAGTAATAGCAACAGCAGCAGCAACAGTAGTAGTAGTAATAGCAGAAGCAGCAGTAGTAATAGCAGTAGTAGTAGTAGTAGTAGTAGTAGTAGTAGTAGTAGTAGTAGTAGTAGTGGTAGTAGTAGTAGTAGTAGTAGTAGTAGTAGTAGTAGTAGTAGTAGTAGTAGTAGTAGTAGTAGTAGTAGTAGTAGTAGTAGTAGTAGCAGTGGCGGCTCCACCGGAGAGCCAGGGGGGCCCGTGCCCCCTGTTGACTGCCTGGCCCCCACAGCGGCCCCCCCAGTTGGGACCCTATACTTAATGCTACATACATTAAACAACAAATGGTTGGCCCTCCATGATTAGAAGTTGCCCCCAACGGCCCCCCCACTTGCCAAATCCTAGAGCCGCCACTGAGTAGTAGTAGTAGTAGTAGTAGTAGTAGAGTAAGAGTAAGAATTACGCAAATGGCACTGTTCAGCGTGCGGTCGGTTGCACCGTAAACGCACGGACAAAAGCCGTGCGCGAATATCTTCAATAAAAATAAATAAAAGAGAAAAATAAAACTTACGAAACGCTTACATTTCAACATCGAAGGTCCACAACATGCACAACAACAACAACACCCGTCGACGCCATTGAAGTCGAAGATATTATATGCACAGACCCTTAGGCCACGCCCTTTCGATTGAAGGCGGTTTCTTCCAACAAAGCACAAAAACAAAAACACAATCATAGCCCAGTCGCCCTACCAGGACTGGTTTCAACCGTCCCACCCATTTGCTTCGACCCCCCAGTGCAATTAGCAGCACCTCCACCCAATCAACCACACCCAATAAAACACTTACGATGCTTCAGGGTATTCTAATTTCTTTCCTTCCGTGTTTGCTGATCATCGCTAAATGTACCTAGCACCAGCACTTATTAAAATTGGTAAGAGCTTTTTATATTTCTGGCCAAAAAATTCTGGAACTCTCTTCATCTGGATGTCAGATCTTCCAAAAAACTGAGTAGTTTAAAATAGACTTAAAACACAACTTTCCCTATTAGCAATTCCTCCACAGCTCTACATAACTGTTTCCCACCGACTGATGTAATAGCCAGGCCTTTTATCGATGCATTAGGCGTACTATCAACTGACACCCTCGAATATTTAGACTTGTGCTATAAAATAGCATAAGAATAATGCAAGAGATCACACTATTCTACAAAAGTAGTTCTCCTCTGGTTTAAAATATCCGACAGACTGACACAACTCACCACTGGCTCCAATCTTATCTAAAATACTGATATTTTCAAGTTTCCTGTCTAACCAAACTTCATCATCCTGCGACTTATAAGAGTAATTTCTGTTCAGACCATTTGGAACATCAACTCTTTGCATACTCATTGGTTGATTTTGCCTTAATATTATGCTACCAAAAAATTTAAGGCAGTAAACTTTGATATACTTTATTCACTATGCTAAACAAGAATTTGATATAATGACTCGATGCTTGTCAACTTCCAAAAATATGATAACTGTCGCAAATCTGAACAGACTCTAGAAATAATGCCACAGAAAGCACGTAGTCAGTGAAAAATAAATAAGCTGCATCAAATTTGGTGTATTACTTCAAACAAAATTTTTAAAAACTTGTGAAGAAACATGATACTGTGATAAAATTAACAAGAAAGGAGTGCTACAATTCAACAGAAATATATCTTAAATTCATCAAAATACATTCAACTAATTTAACTTTCAAAATCTTTGACAAATCAACGTTTATCATAAGCATCAATTGCCAAATATAAAGAAACTACTATAAGAAGCTATGGCTGTCCTAAGAAGAGTATGCAGAAAGAGCTACAAGCAGTTACCGGTATAGCTGTCTTTAGCATTCTCTGGGGAAATTCCCCTCCCAAAGTTTGAAATTCCCCCCAAAACTTTGACATTTTGGCAAGTAATATGTAATGTAAAAGATTTTCGGCCCCACAAAAAAGTTTAAACTCCCCCAAATATCTATGTGGCTATAATGGCTGAGCGCCTAAGAATAAGCAGCTACTGATGTGCTGCTTTCCAAGGCGCTATAGAAATCCACAAGATTTTACTTTACTTTAGAATAACCAATGGCTGTCATACAATTTAAACCAAAAATGCTTAAATAAGAAATCAAACCCGATTAATACCGTTACACACAAAAATTAGTCTACGATATGTTTTATGCATTACAATGAGCATTGTTCTCTTTCAAAATTACAGCAAATCTCTTAAATAATATAATTTAACACAACAAGATTCACACCAGAGGGAAATACTTCTTCGATGAGAAACAATAAGATATCTAAGGCAAAGCCGTGAAAGCAAGGCCTAGCAAACAACACCAGACATAAGCAAAATTCTTACAGTAAGTACAGTGTAATCATGATCAAAAGGTATTATGCTATAAATCCACAGCCAAGTCTCATACAAGTATATCTGCACAGAACAATCACATTACTCAGTCTACTGATATCATACATGATCAAAATAAAGGCCTGTACTATGTACTGCATAAGATGATGAGTTCAAACAGATTGCAGATGACCAATTTAAATGTGATGTAATGTAATGCAGTATTTGTATAGCACCGCTTCTACACTGTATTTCTACTCAGAAGTGTTTCTGGCTTTGGAGTTGCATGATAAGTTGTAATGCAATCAATGACACGCTATAAAAATATCACAAGTCACCACTAAGCTGACTACCAAATCAATAGTCAACATACAAAACTCTACACAAGATGTACACAATCGGAAATTTGCAATTGAAGTACCCGGTAGTTATGAGCATCGCACATGAGCACTTGATTGCAAATTCTGTTATATTATCAATTTTGAAGCAACCCATAATCAAAACATTTCAACAATAATATTGTGAATGAATGCAATATTTCAGAACAATCAAAATACCATCCATTTTGATGGTGCTAACTAAAAAAAATTACAGCAGTGCTAATCCAATAGTTAAAAGCACTGACCTGAACCAGTGGCGGCTCCACCGGGGGAGGGGCAGGGGCCGTGCCCCCTATTGAGTGCCTGTCCCCCCCAGTGGCCCCGGAGTTGGGACCCTATACTTAATGCTACATACATTAAACAACATTTGGTTGGCCCCCCATGATTAGAAGTTGCCACCCCAATGGCCCCCCCACTTGCCAAATCCTAGAGCCGCCACTGACCTAAACACCTGCCAAAATGCAAATTAGACCACTTCAAAAGAAAAATGTATCAAAATCATCACATTAACACGACAACACAAGAAGAAATATTACTAAAGACACTTTTTATTATTATTATTAGAGCGACAACTTATATAGCGCTATTTTAAAGCTCAGGCTGTGGACGAGAGCACTTTACAAAAAAAGTTTCATAAGAAGTACTAAAAAGGTGCGTTCTCAGTTTTTGAGCAAATCAGTCGGGGGAGATTTCCGACCTGATTTCTTCCGGAAGGGAATTCCACGCTATGGGGCTACCCCTTGAGAAAGATCTGTCCCCAAATGATTTTAAAATGATAATTCAAATAGCAATTACAAGTGGCAACATCTTAACCAAGAGAAAATCTTCTACCGATAATAAACATTGCTAAGCATACAATTATAATACCAGTAAACCAAAAAGGAGACAGAAAGGAATGCAACAATGCCAGAGGAATCAGTCTCTTAAGTGTACCAGGGAAAGTTTTCACCAGAGTCATGTTAAACAGAATAAAGGACACACAATGGATGAAACTCTCAGGGAAACCCAGTGTGGATTCAGGAAAGGAAGAGGATGTTCTGACCAAATCTTCATCCTTCAACAACTCATTGAGAAAAAAAAAACTAGAATTTAATGAAGATTTGGTCATGTGCTCAATCGATCTTGCCCAAGCTTTTGACTCTGTCTGGAGAGAAAGGGTATGGAAGCTCCTAGGGAAATATGGTATCGTATGCTATTTTAAATAATCAGGTTAATTGAAAATTTATACAGTACAGACCTGACCTGAAGCATGCAAAGTCAAAGAGTTATGAAATGAATGAACTCGTACCATGAAATCAGAAAGATAATCAAATCAGCAACTTAGCAGTTTTTATTTAGAACATCAGCAGTCAACTGCACAAAGCAGAGAAGTTATTCTTGCTCCAAATCAAAACTCATGCTTTGGCTTTCCGTTTTTTGTCTTTATCTTCTAAATGATTGATAATTCTGACTGCAGCATCAGGAATTCGAGTTCCTGATTTTAAACAACAATAACAACAACAACATATCTTACCATCTTCATCCCCAGGTAAAGGTAGTCCCGTACTCGAAAGAACATAGAGTTTCCGGCGCTGATTTCCGGTGCTAGGCAAGCAGCAACACAGGTGGCTTACGCCATTAATCTAGAGTAGGTTGCCAGTACTTTCTCTAGACCTGTGTTTTACCTTCGCAGCTTAGCGCTGCTATCAATTTATCAATGCCAAAGCGATGAACGGCTTGGTTGGCTGTTGACACCATGACTAGATCCCCGGATGGTCACACATCCAAATACTAACCACGCTCAACGCTGCCTAACTTCAATGTTCTGACGAGAACCGGTCGCACAATGCCAAATAGGCCTGGTCCTTCGTCACCACTTTTACTAAAAAAGGGTTTTATATAAAATGTGTTTTATAAATGAAACTAATGAAAATGCCTTAAATCAGAAAATGAAGGCGGCATCGTGGGAAAACTGACCTGGACCGAACACTTCGCACACGCCAGCGTTAAAGAGGAACTCATAATCCTGTGGCGGAATTACGCCTCCAGCAGCAACCAAGATGTCACTAAAAATAACGGTACCGTACAACAAAATTATTAAAATTGCATTCCAAAACCAGACTCCTCACACCCAAGACTTCTACGCTCGTTTTAAGTAAATCACAAAACTGCATTTAAAAAGAAACATAACTTGCAATCAAATATTTCATATTCAAACTTCTGCAATATACAGTTAACCCCTTTACTGGCTGTGCCGTGCATATGCGTCCATTATACATTACGTTACAAATAAATGGCCGGTAGAGGGGTTAACGGCGGTGATTCATAATGCAAATCAATCGTGTAGGAATACAGGCATACATACGGTCTGCCAAGCTCTTGAAGACCCTTGATTAGCTCTGGAACCAGTGTCTTGTGTCCAGCCGCAAGTGAACTCACCCCAACGATATGCACATCGGAGTCAATGGCCTGTTGAGCAGCTTCTTTAGGCGTCTACAACAAAAGCAGTATGCTGCGTTTAGACTCAAAGTGCAATCTTATTAATGTTATTACTAAAGACAAGATCAATGCATGAACACAGTAAAGCAAATAAAAGCCATGCCACTTTTACAAATATTATGAGATTATATGCAGTGACAGACTCAGTGGCATAGCCAAGAGGGGTTTGGGGGTTTAAACCCCCTTTGGGCGTTCTCAGCACAGCCAAAGGGGGATTTTGGGAGTTAAACCACCCTTGGCTGTTCTCAGCACCAGGGACGTAGCCAGGAATTTGATTTGGGAGGGCATAAACATTTTGGGTGGGTATAAATCTTAACTATAAACCATATAAACGACAAATAACAACATGTAAATCACATAAAAACTTTAAGGTAGACTGATTTTGGGGGGTATATATACACCAATATACCCCCATCGCTACGCCCTTGCTCAGCACAGCCAAAGGGGGTTTTGGGGATTAAACCCCCTTGGCTCTTCTCAGTGCAGCCAAAGGGGAAGTTTGGGGTTAAACCCCCTTGGCTGTTCAACCAAAAATTGTGCATAATGCTGTATAGGCTCTTATACCTACATAATCCACTATTTAAAGCAAAATAATAGTTGATGGCCTTTTTGCTTGTCAGGATTTTCCTAAGTTGGGAATCATGTGGATGGGAACCATAACCTCCCTTTGGAAAATCCTGGCTACCCCACTGAACAGACTTGTTAACTGTTATTACCAATCAGAATAATGACAATCTGTGTTATGCTCTAATAGAAAAAAACAACTTAATTCTAATTTGAAGATTGAAATAAATTCAAGGATTAACGTGTTCGATAGGAAATTTCGCTCATGAATTCACAACAGCTTCAGTTTGAGCAAGTCCTGATTTCACGGCCCTCTTTTTGAAACTACATAAAACTAACTCTTATGCAGTAGTCGCAATGTCCAGTGGCGTAGCCAAGGGGGGTTGAGGTTAAAACCCCATCTTGGCCACCAGAAAAATTTTTCAATGAGTTTCCATGCATTTTTATTTTTTTACACATCTTTGGGGGTCAAAACCCCCTTGGCTATAGACGGTAAAGGTTTAAGTAAGAGGCAAGGATTTTTTTGCTTCTCAGCTAAAAAAACTAGAGGTGATAACGTTTTTTTGCTTGTCAGGATTTTTCCAAAGTTGGTCACAGTCAAAACCAAATACCAACCCTCCCCTTCAAAAAATCCTGGCTACGCCACTGGCAATGTCAGCGATTCAGAAGAGGTGCCATAAAAATATTCAGGTACGTTGCATTCATTAAATAAACAAACAACGTACCGCAAAAAGTGGACCTATATCAACGTCAAAACCAAGATCAGCAAATCCGTGGCGATAACTTTGCTTCCTCTGTCGTGTCCATCTTGACCAACCTTGGCGATCAGAATTCTTGGACGTCGACCCTCACCTGCCATAAATTGCTGCAAAAATTTCCACAAATCATCATAGATGATAATAATAACAATGTGATTTCAAGTGGTTTATAAGAGATTAACCCCTTAACAGTGTATTTAGCTGTAACTCAATGTAAAATGGATGGATATATCCGGGATCCCCAGTTAAGGGGTTAATAAGCCAATATAGTTACTGTCAACATTTACTCTAGAAACTGTCAACACATTAATTGCCCCACTAAAGCTCGGGATTAACGCCTTCTATACATCATTCTCTGACCCAAGGTTAATGCTAGAGGTTCGGTGGTGTAGCCAAGGTTCTGAAATAGGGGGACAGGGCACATCAACGTCACATTGACATTTTGGGTAAAAAGTCTTCGACGAGCAACAAAAAAATAGGTTGTCAAGGAGTTCTCCTCACATTCCATTCACATATTCTCTTCCATCATGCCACCTACACGCCCCACAAATTTCTCACCAGTATTGCACACATCCCAGGACCGGTACAAGCCAAAATATGGGGCCCGGCCCCTGTGACTACACTAATGAAGTGGCTAGAGCATAAATCTAGAACAAATGCGCAAAGTAACATTATGTCACAGAACATGTTTGTGAAAGAAGAACTTTTTTTGGTGTCTATACCTCAACCCGTTTCTGCACTTGGACAAGTTCATCAGTCTCGCCATATTCCGTCTTGTAGGCGCCACTGACCAGTCTTCCGGTGGCAGAGTGTCGTCCGTAGATCTTCTCCATGGCGTCCGTGATCTCTCCGACGGTGGCACGTGCCCTCGAAGCGTCGATCGCAAGGGCGAGCAGGTTGCCGTCACCCGATCTACAGCACTCGGTTATCTCGTCCAGACACTTGGCTGTCTTAAATTACCACATATACAGACAGACCCACATAAATGCATACCAACAATGCTACGCAAAGACTCGGCAGTTACCACAAAGGGTTAAATGACATTTCCAACCATTTATCACACCAAGGAGGACCTACAGCGTACAATTGCAAACTATGGAATATTACGTAACACGTCTGAACTACTGGATTTTAGGAACATAGAAAAATTGAACACAGACACAGCATGTAATAGATGTTACATATTTTACAATAGAACATAAGAAAGTTATTTATTTCAAGCATATTTTTACTTACTAGAACATCAGGAACAAAAAACTTACCAAAAAGTACATTTATCAGTTTTCTCGTGTTTTTCCTTTAGTGGTGGGAGAATTCCTTTTGGCTCGGCACTCTAAGCGTTAAATGCATTTGCCTAATCACAGAAGAAATAAAGCCAAAGAAAACAACAATTTTATATAAGAATAAAATTGTGACAAACCTTTTGCTCGTCTCTCGTCTTTCGAACTTTGTTAATTCGCGCGATCTGTTTCTCTCGGACTTTGGTGTTGTCAATCGTCAGAACGTCAACCTTCTCCACCTTGCTTGGCCGATATTTGTTGACTCCAACGATAATTTCTGTGCACAATAAAGACTACGTCTATTTAAATCTAATTATCATTAACTATTATCAGTAAAATAACAGACTAGTACAAGACCTGTACTTAAAGGGAATATGCAGAAAATATGGAGAAAACAAAGAAGTAAAAGCCAGAATTTGGGAGTCTCAGAATTCCAAAGAAGTGCAACCCATGCAAACATTCTTACATGGACATACATCGTACATGGTAATACATACATAAAATGCCATGTGTTCCTTCAGTTATGTAACGTAGCATTTGTACAGCACCACATTACATTACATCATACAAACCATTGCCACTATCGATTCTGGCCTGGCGTCTTGCCGCGCACTCCTCAATTCTAAGCTTTGGCATTCCAGCTGCCACTGCCTTTGCCATGCCACCCATCTCTTCCACCTGAAAGTGAAAGCAACAAATATTCAATATGTGTCCAAAATTATTCAGCTTAGCCATCAAAATCTTTAAGGCAACAGATCATAACTTTAAAAAAATTCAGACAACCCTCAAAAATCAAACAAAAATTTCTGGCAAAATTTAATACCATAAGTACAGATGTTGTACTGATACACTTTGGCTGCCACAGGTACTGTACCAGCAGAGATAAATAAGAAGCAGTTGCAATGACCAACCTCATTGATAACTTTCAGTGCGGCCTCATAGATTTCATTTGTCAGGCATTCCATCATGTACGAACCACCCCATGGATCAGCCACCTCAAAGACAAAAAACACAAATAAAAATTCCAAGATAATATCTAGCCCCCAAAAATCCAGAATTGGCTTCAAAAGTACCAAATATAACTATCAAAGCAACGAGACTGCGTTCTATCATCTAGGAGAAACTTAAATTACGAAATAACTGAAAAATAACCCTCAGTTTAACCAAAACCACAACTGGAAAACTGAAACTGAAATAGAAACTGGAAACAACCTAAACAATTACAAATAAAACTGAAACTAAGACTGAAAAAAGCAGAATTAAAATAACGCTGACTTTGCCAAAATTACACACAACAAGGTTTCTTCCTTCCTCACCTTCGGTATCCCCGATTCCTCCTGGATAACAATCTGGGTGTTCCTGGCAATGCGGGCACTGAACGGAGTCGGAAGACCGAGCGCCTCGTCAAAAGAATTCGTGTGGAGAGATTGGGTTCCACCGAAGACAGCCGACATCGCTTCAATCACTGTACGAATAATGTTGTTGTAAGGATCCTAAAAAAAAACAATTATTAATCAAATTTAAATAAATTAAATTAACAATCATTAAACGAGTACTAATTAATTGTAAAAACAATATTCAGAATCTAAATGAAGCCTAGGAATATTGCACTAGCAGCTTTAGCAGACAAAAAAACGGAAGTTGGAATAGAGGGACGTATGCCATTACCTTACATTACATTACATGAGCGACAGTAGCTTTCAACACAACTGAAATCCAACTAAATCGCTTAATATCCAGTTATTATTATTATTATGTTATATTATTATTACTCTTATTATTATGTTAGAAATAAATGAACTGGTAAAAAGTTAATAAACATAAACCTGTTCTGTAAGCGACCATCCAGATGTCTGGCAATGACAACGGAGTGTTACAGAATGGGCTTCCTTTGGATCGAAATGCTCCTTCAGAAGATTGGCCCATAGCTTGCGAGCCGCCCTCAGCTTTGCAATTTCCTGCCACAAGAAAGCATCTGTATGTATTTGTAGATATGGTAGATCAATACACACACACACACACACACATTATAATGGGAAACCATATAGCTCATCTCGCCCGAGGAGGGGGGCGCAAAAGCCAATTGGACATGCCTTATGGCAAAGGATTCATCATCATCATCAAGATGGTCCGCAAAATTCCTAATGCACCTTATACAGACAATTTAAACAGGCTTACGTGTAATCAATTCCATTAAAAAGTTTCATGACCACCTCAGCTATCTCCGGTCCTGATATTTTATGTTTTTATGTAGTATTGTACTATTATGCAGTGCACCTAAATACTTGGAATACTGTGCTGTAACTTAATAAATTATTTAAATAAACCACACCAGAAAATTTTTTCTAGAAAGGTCCAAGAGTACGATAACTTTCAGCAGAAATAATTTTTTAATCCAACTGCAGAAATTCAGCTTAAACTTCATTTTATACAGAAATGCATAACTCTAGATAACATTAACAGAAAGAAAGAGCTTTGAAAAAAATTACATAAAACTGATCAGTTAAGACAAGGACTCACCATATAGAAATTCATGCCAATGCCCCAGAAAAAAGAGAGACGAGGAGCAAACTGGTCGATCTTTAGACCCGCCTGTAAGCCTTCAAAACAAAGCGTCGCGCAGCTTTAACCCCTTAACCGGCTGTCCCGATAATACTCGTCCAATCTACATTATGTTACAAATAAATGGCCGGTTAAGGGGTTAACTCTTTAAACTTCCAGGTTTAATTCCTTCAAATATACTGGTTGTTTACGCAAACGATGGTTTTCAAAGGGCCAATTTAAATGGTCACTATTTTTAGCTATGACATCGATTTAAATACCCACATAAATTCTGGGGGGGGGGTTTGCCCATCACTTATAAACAAGATCACTAGAACACACACATTACATTTGCCGTAAAAGATCATTTTAAATGCTTTCATTTGACTTGCTGCTTACACACACGGAAAATTTAAATACCCCGATTTAAAGCCTGGACGATTTTTTATTAGATTTGACTGCCTATGTGCTAGCCTTCCAAGTAACTATGGAATCTTGAGGAAACTCCCTTCTAAGCGTATGTCTCGTACAAGATTTCCATAGATGTTACATTTAGTGAGATATTGTTATTGTTATTGTTCATGACAATTTATATAGCGCCATAACATAGCAAGGGCCAAAGTCAAGGGTGCTTTACAATAAACGTGGAAACGAGATGTTGAATAGGTGCGTCTTTAACTTGTTCGCAAACTCTCCAAAGGAAGTCACGGACGACACGCAGTCCGGCAGTGAATTCCACAGGAGAGGATTTCCGCGCGAGAAAGAGCGTTCTCCAAACTTGAGATAAGACATTAAAATCTACGGGTACTCATATGGATGCATCTGGGTGTTTTGGTACTTTAAGGGTTAAACTTCTTACAGTACAATTCAATTTTCAATCAGTATTTATCAACTGCTCAAATGTACATGCAATAGCAAAATTAAGATAAACATCATTAGAACATCTTCAGTACACAGCACTTCACTTTCAACCATTTATAATATATTCGTGTTACGTTCAGACGACACACACACACACACACCCATAGTAAGGTGACAAACCTGTTCTGCAGTATTCCAAGCCATCAGCTAGTGTGAATGCAGTTTCAAGTATAGCATCTGCACCTGCTTCTTGCATGTGATAACCAGATATTGAAATCGAATTATACTTCGGCATATTCTAAACAAATCAACACACAGGCCAATTAATCAGCACGCAATGCAGAAAAGGTGCACTATAACCTCCGTAGGCTTAAAGCCCACAGGAAAACTGCAAGGCCATTTAACGCTTTCAATTTCTTGCGGCACGAGAGCTGTACAACTGATGCAGCCAGACTTTCCCTCAAACTAGCCATTTGCTCTACCGAGTAAGCACTAGATGTACTCAGTCACAGCCGACCGAGTCAACGGGGTGAGTGCCTGGAACATTTCTGCCATTGCCAGGGTTCGAACTCCATACCTCACAGAATCATTGCTGCATATAGCAAATCGTACACTCGTTAAAAAAATAACGAAGACTGAGAATAAAACAAGAGACAGAGTGAATATTAAAATTTTAGAGCTTAAAAGGCAACATCAACAACAGAACTAATAATCTGTATTAATTATACTGAGCAAGTCTTGATGTAATCCTTACTGGTTAATATGTTGGGGTGGAATTTGTACTAGCAATGTGGAAATGGGAAATAATAATAAGAAAAATGTCTGACGCTGGTCACTTCATGAGAGGTTCGGCCAGAGACCTACCACTGATAATAATGGAAGGTAGAATAGAAGGAATAAGAGGAAAGGGAAGCTGAATGGACAACATCTTTGACTGGACAAACATAAAGAACTATGGAGCCCTAAAAAGAGCAGCAGAAGATGGAGAGAAATGGAGGAAAATGACTGACAACCCTCTGATAGAGGATGACACAAAAAGAAGAAGAAGAAAGAATTTGTACTCAACCTTGGACAGATAACTGAAGATGTCTGCTATAATCTTCATCGATGGCTCTGGTGGGAAGATGTAAGTGTTCCGAACCATGAACTCCTTAAGGATGTCATTCTGGATCGTTCCTGCTAATTCAGTCTGCTTGGCACCCTATTAAATAAAACAGAATCAATGCTTTCTCAGCAAAGTGAAATATAACGTCATAACGGAATCCCGATTAACACTAAAAATTCATATTCAGTCATTTCAGTTTGCACTTGACACTTTAATTTCTACTACATCATCAGGAAATGATTTGCCAAACATGAATTAGAAATTAATCTTCTAATTATGAAATAATTTATAAACTTCACAAGAAAATCCAAGCACTGCAATTTCTCAGCTATAAAATCTAATCAAAATCACATGCAACAGTGCTGTAAATGAGTCATTTTGACTGGTTAAGGGGGGAAGTGCTAGACCCATCATAGATGCTGGCATAGTACTGCTTTCCTAAATTCCAATTGTATCTGAGCAAAACAACTACACTCAGAGTGAAATGACAAAAGCCGACAGTGTGCTCGAACAAAATTAGACTTCATAGAATAACAGAATCTAGACACTAGAATACTGTAGATCACACATTATTGAAACTTTTGTTTAGTAATTATTTATTTATTTGAACGTCAATATATTTTTGAAAAAAAAAAAAAAATCATTGATATCAAGTACTGAGGAGACCACTTTATGAGAGATGGTGGGCCACAAGTGGAACATGAGCCACAGTTTCGAACCTCTGGTCTAACCCATATTGACGGTGGGCATGGTTAAAGTGCTACCATGTGCAGCAGCAAGGCACTCTGGTTAGCAGTAATGGGGTTCTGAAAAGGCTGTTTATACATATAAATAAGGGGCTACACTGGTTCAAAGCCAAGAGCTGAAACGAAAGGAGAAATTGCAACCAACTTGTTCTTCAGCAGCAACAATGTACATCGCCAAAATTGGAAGAACAGCACCATTCATCGTCATCGAAGTGGATATTTTAGTCAATGGGATTCCATCAAATAGAAGCTGCAAAAGAAAGTTACAAAGCAAAAGTCTACTGTCCACGATAATTGTGTTAAACAAATCAGCACATAAAATTTAATTTCATCATCAAACAGCTCATGAAGTACTGAAGCAAATGGGTATTGCACTTGTCCAATTTTAGATCTTTTGCCGGCACGCGTCTAGGAATAAGCAGCATTCAAATGCAAAATAAAATACACAAAGAAGACATTTCTACTTAGCAGACGTGTATTTAATTAATAAACTGAATAAACCTTACAGTGGCGTAGCCAGGATTTCCGGAAACGGAGTTTGGTTTTGACTTTTGACCGTAACCAACTTTCAAAAATCTTGACAAGCAAAAAATAAGGTCATCTTATGTATCTATCCTATGTATTTCCCTCTAAAATTTTTCCTTGCAGATGCTGACAAGTAAAAACAGGTCCTCATGCCTATGGCACTTAAAAAATTTTGGTCAGCAGCCCCAAGGGGAGGTCTTGACCCTCAAAACCGTGTCCGAAAATGAAAAATGCATGGAAACATATTTTTTTTAATGTTCGGCAGTGCCCAAAAGGGGGTTTTAACCCCCAAAGTCCTCCCTTGGCTACGCCACTGAAACCTTAGATCACCACTAATGTATTAGCCTAAATAACAACCCAATTCAAAAGTCTTAAGAATCAAAATTGTTCTGCATGCATCAACAGCCCTCAACAACTAAACGCAAATCGATGTTGCTAGACTCTACGAGCAACCAACCTTCATGTCCTCAACAGAATCAATTGCCACTCCAGCCATTCCGACATCTCCAAAGACGCGGGGATTGTCCGAGTCGTACCCTCGATGGGTCGCAAGGTCAAAAGCAACACTGAGACCCTGCTGACCGGCTTTGATATTTTCTCGATAGAACTTGTTACTCTCCTCGACGGTGCTGAAACCTGCATACTGACGAATGGTCCACGGCCTCTGAGTGTACATGGTTGGGTAAGGACCCCTCGTGTAAGGGAATTTTCCGGGTAGCTCTTCTGGAAGATCAGCCGTGTCACGTTTAGTGTATAAAGGCTTGATGTCGATTCCCTGTTAATCAGAAGAAAGAATTCTCATCAGTTTGCCGCAGATAAGCCGTCCGATCTTCAAATGTGATGGAACAAATATAAACAAAATGTAAACAATAACTTTACCTTAAGATTTTTTTTAAATCTGAAGAAAAGTCTACTGAATAAATCATGGTATCAAATTACCTCAGGAGTGTGCCAAATAAGTTTCTTAGCAGGATCTCCTCCCTTAAGCTGCTTCTTTGCCATTTCTGACCATTCAGGATGTAGGTCCACATGATTACATCTTTGCATTACACAGCAACTTGCTGACACTGTTGCCTGTATGAAAAACAGGTTAAAACAACAATTAGATAACAGTCATATATGTAGAAAGTCATGCCACAACAACCACATGCACCCTCCAGCAAAGTCCTGAGTCCGACTGCCGATGTCATGGTTTGGCTCATCGATTTTAAAGTCCTTATAGGATAATAATAATAATTAAAAATAATAATAATTATGCACTTTTATAGCACCAGTTCTAATACCCAAGGTATCAATCGATGGTACTTCAAAATCAATCCGCAATAGACCCAGGTCATTCCAGAGATCAGTCAGAGGGAGAGAGGGAGACGGACTATGGAGGAAACGCCAATTGAAAGAGATGTGTCTTAAGTCTGGATCGGAAGATGCTTAATGAATTGGAAGATCTGACAGCCGGATGGAGAGAGTTCCAGATTTTAGGCCCAGAAATAGAAAAAGCTCTCTTACCAATTTCAGTGTTGGTTCTAGGTACATTTAACAATGAATCAGCATACCTTGTTGAATGACGATGGTTTGGGTGATTCAACATAGATTTTAAATATTGAGGTTGGCCAGACTGCAGTGTTTTAAAAACCAGGAGACCAGTTTTGAATAGAATTCTCTGTTCTACCGGCAGCCAGTGTAACTTTTGAAAAACAGGTTTAATATGATCATGCTTACGAGTTTTTGTAATGGCTCGGGCAATAGAATTCTGAATCCTTTGAAGCTTTTGCATGTTAGATCTGGTCGTACCATTGTAAAGAGAATTGCAATAATCAAGTCTGCTGCTGACAAGGGCGTTTGCAAGAGGAATCAGAGCGGATTTGGGCACAAAATCATGAATTCGTCGAATATCTCTGATTTGCATGTGAGCAGCTCTGCTGACCTTATTTATATGATCGTTAAACGACATGTTCTTATCAAATATTACCCCTAGGTTGCGGACAGACTGACTTAGATTAACTGAAATGTTATCAAATATAAATGAATTTATGTCTTCAAATTTACTTAGATTAAATGATGTACCGAGAAGTAAAAACTCTGTTTTTGAAGGGTTAAGTGCAAGCTTATTATTAAACATCCAAGACTGAACGTTTTGCAGGCAAAGGGACAGATTTTCTAGTGACGTAGAGGAAGTTTTATAGGAGTCTTGAGTAGCTAAGTCTTTACAACAAACATAATCCAATTTGCCAGCTCATGGTCCTATCCTCCTCATTAGAGGACAAAACTTTTATGGAGGTAATATTCAACAAAGCAAAAATATGCTACATGAATCTGCGCTACATAATAAATAAAGGCCAAAGAGCAGAAAACGGAAATCTAGATCACCTTCGACAGTCGAGCACGAAGCACCGACGAAATGCTCAGCATTTTCGCTAGGGAATATCGCGAAAATTCTCGGGGATGTTGTCAGTCAGTCCTCTTGCTCGTCGTCCGCCGCAGAGGACTTCCTCGAAAGTCCAGCTCAGCCTCAAACCTTCGACACAGCCTCCCTGCCTTCGAATTCGATGAGTCGATGACCTTCGCATTCACCCATTCAGCCTCGCTTTCTAACCGCAGCCTCGTTTTCAATTCATTCGCAGCTGAACTTTGCAATTAACGAATCATAAACTCTTAGAATTAAATTTTAATACCGACTTCAGTGCTTTGAATTTCTGTAAATATAAATTAAATGAATAAATTTTACAGAGTAAATGAATTCTTTTACTCACAAATGGATACAACTTAAACCAGTCATACCAAGTTATTATTATTAATAGCAATACATGCCAATAATAGCAACAAATTAATAATTAATTAATTAATAAACCATTGCCCTCTGGTGCAGACACTATCACTAAACGTCACTCCGGGTATATGAATAAAAACACTTTAAAAGCAGCCTACGTTCTAAGTAACTATAATTTGATAAAGGATAAAAATTATCACTACTGCACTAAAGATGTATACACAGAGCAAATTAAATCCGCCAGAGAATTTTACGTCAAGAGGAAATTTGTATCGGTATTACTCTAAACGTATATGTGGCGCCATAGAAGTTAAATGAATCTGAATACGCGTAGTCGATCATGTCGATGCCTGCGCGGCGATGTCATGGCGGCGTGGTGTTTGTATTGAGAAATTAACTTTCCGTTGTTTATAATTTGATTTCTTGTCTCATTTACGTATTTTTGTAGCGCGTTTGGTCGGTGTTTTTGGATGAGGGGTAACACTTTGGACTTGTGTAAACAGTGTAATCCCTTGCCTTTGATTTCCTGAGCTTCTACAGTTGTTGTTGACGAATTAACTGGCCACAGTCATCTCGATCGCCCATCACGTGAGCTCTTTCTTGTCACTGGGTTGTTGTAGCGCAACAATATTTTAAACTCTGGTGATTCTTTTCGGAGACTGTGTTTCAGTAGGTTATCGGTGATTCTCTTCGGAGACTGTTTTGTCAGTGGGTTATCGCCCACATTTACCGTTTCTTGGAAACTTGGTTATTCACCATTTGATCATAAATACGAATTTGCCAGCCTTCATGTTGTAAAATGTTCTCAATAACTGTATATCGCTTTAACGTCAGTCTGAAGGGTTACGCAGAACATAATGCTGTTATTTCGGCGCTGGAGGATATGAAGAGATATGGGGCCAGATTCTCAAAACATCTGGCATATCTGCAGTTGCTATAAAATAATTATTAATATATGTGCAAATTTGTCTCCTGTTTTTTGCAGCTTTGTCACTTCGGTGATTTCTGTGTTACTTCATAATATCTCGTCTTCGCTCGGCTTGAACTAATAATGTGGATCAGAGCTTATAGTGTGTCATGATTTTGTCTGTGGCAGTAAGTGGTCAATAGTTACAGAATTTTTTGAATTTTCAGTTGAAATTTGTATCAATGCTAAATAGATAGTAAAGCTATTTGAAGAAATGAAGAAAGGATAATGATGGCAGTTTACTTGTAGCACTTATGAATTTTATGCTACTCTCTTATTTTTAAATAGACAGTTTAACCATTAAACTGCCAGATACTTTGTGACTATATGCAATTTAACCAAGTATACTTGGTTCTGTCGATTTAAGGGTTAAAAATCATATTGTTGACTGAAGTAGGATCGAAAGTCAGTATTATGCTCGTCAAACCCTACCTGTTTGGCATTGTTCCTCATACCCCCAATAAAATTTTGGTCTAACTCACATTTTTTCAATAGTTCCTTGCTTGCTATTTGTTGGTTCTGCCTGCAGGATCTATACTGTATTTGGCAGTATGCACAAAGCCAGAAGCAAATTTTTTTCTCAATAGCTTGCCCGCTGCAACAGTGGCAGCTCCAGGATTTGGCAAGTGGAGGAGCCGTTGGGGTCAGGGGGGCACTGGGGGCTAGGCACTCAATAGGGGGCATGAGCCCCCCTGGCCCTCCCGGTGGAGCCGCCACTGCTCTGCAATCCTGCATGAACGGCACTCCGTCATTTGTTGTGGCCACAGCACACAACGAGAGATTGGTGTAATGGACCTCTGTTGTCCAAGCGATCTGATGAATGGATGGAATGAATGTTATGGGAATGAACTTGTGTTTTTTTCCAGATGGCTTTGACAGTTAGTGGGTGTGCCTGGATCTTACTGGCAGCATTTTTGTTTGTCTGGAGCTTCGGCCTGTGGGGTGGGTTTTGGTTTATACTCGGCAGCCTTGCTTTCATCTCGAGGTATGGCCAGAATTTTGTTTCAGCTAATTAACTTATGATTATAATAATACCATATTATCTCAGGTATAATATGCACCTGTGTATGATATGAACCCTCAGTCTCTAGATATATAATTCTGCTTAGAATTGGAAGTGTAGATGAAGTTTCCCTCTGTTGACTATCATACTAATGCCATGATAGGCCTGTACATCAATTATTTTACTATCTATGATGAAATCTCTAAATGGAGTTTTACAATAATTGTTTTATGCTGTTTCACATATTAGAATATATTTGATATCACTGAAAACATCAAGATGCTTTGACACAATCAGTGGCTGAATGATAAACTTGGTCCGTTTGTGCTAAATGGTTCATACACAAATATGCTTCTTTTTTTTCTTGAAAAATTTGCTTTGCTTCATCATATTCAAGTACGTTGCAGCAATTTTGAATTGCTGATGTAATAAAACGCATAATAATAATAATAATAAATATTTGTATGTAATTTTTTTCTTTAGTTTTATCTATATACTGTGTTATGATGTGGATGAGAAGAGTCAAGAGTGGAAAAGACAGAATCGGATCAACTTAAGTCCACCATCAATTGGCCTTCTAAAGGTTAGAAGGGCAATTTGTGCTTGCACGTGAATGTGTGACGTTATATTATGATAAGGCTAAACTGGATGTATTTGTGCTTTAGTTTATTAGCACGAATAGATAGTTAATTTTCATGCCTTACTAACTTGTGTAATAGTAGAAATATGGAAACCTCTGAAATACATTATGAGAATTATTTTAACTAGTGATCGTGTACGTATAAATAAATAAATAAATAAATAAATTATATATATATATATATATATATATATATATATATATATATATATATATCTTACGTTTTTGCTGTTTTGTGAGGGTATTCGAGTTTATTTTTTATGGAATTACTTTATAGTTTGTTGATGAAATGAAGCATGGAAGACCAAAACTCAAGTTGGAAAAGCGATTGACGGGCTCACCCCCCATCGACGAAGTTTTGCTGGAGGTCATTTAACTTTGAATTTGTTTCTAAAAAAATATAATTTTCCCTCTACCCATTAGGTCATTAGAATGTTGGAATGAAATTGAAGAATTTTATTTATTAAATTTGAACATGGAAAGACTTTTAAGCTGAAAGTTTATTTTATGAGCATTTGTGTTAAGACTGATTTCGG
Organism: Metaphire vulgaris; assembly: GCA_018105865.1. NCBI lineage: Eukaryota > Metazoa > Annelida > Clitellata > Crassiclitellata > Megascolecidae > Metaphire > Metaphire vulgaris. The sequence goes on from CM030862.1 coordinate 1,735,208, forward strand.
TCGACTTTGCATGATTCATTTTCGAAAAACTTATTTTCTTGTAATTATTTTATAATAATTATTTGTTCAGTGCTGACTAGAGATTGTGTGACTCCTTCAGTTGGAAGTTATTCATTTAGTGAAAACAGAATAAATTCATGGCATTAGAGCAACTATCAGCAGCATCTGACTGAAGGGGTGATGTACAGAGAGTCATATCATGAGCAGCACCATGAGGTCAGTGATATCAGCGGGGGTAGAGGTACTGGGATGCATCCGATGGTGGAGTCACGCTGCAATGCAGTGATTCTCTGCATATACCATGGTGTTGGGTCTGTACCATTCCACCCATGTCTCATTCCAGTGGGGCAAGGTATTTTTTGGCCCATCACAAGTAGCCACAACTGACTTTGCAAATTGGTGATGTTGATCTGTTGAAAGAGATCTCCAAATAGATGATAGATAGATAGATGATAGATAGATATATAGATAGATAGATAGATTGATTGATAGATAGAAGAATTGTATTTATTAAATTATAAATATAGATAGATAGATAGATCAAATTTATTCAATCTATTTGGAGATCTCTATCTACAGTGTATCTATTTATCTATCTACTCTATCTATCTATCTCTATCTATCTATCTATCTATTTGGAGCTCCCTGACATAAGTGTTTTTCTTCAGCTGGTCGAGTTCTTGTATCGTGATTACATTCACAACTGGTATCAGAAACTCAGCGATGATGAGCAGTTTAATCACAGCATCTCGGAGGCATTCCAGCGGATAATCATTGCAGTTTCCGAAAGGTACGCATTTGAAAGATGTGCATTCTTGCATGTATGAGGGATTTTTTGCTGGTCAGCCAAGCCTTTGTGGAGAAATTTTGATGCTCTTTGTACAGTTTGTTTCTAAGTTGCTATGTTTGAATGGGCAAAGTCTGTGTTTCCTAAAGTGATGCAAATGCAAGCTATTTGCATATACAGGTTTTGATGCTTTTATGCATGAAGGGAAGAAGATATACAGTTTATAAATGTAATAATATTTTGCCAATACATATGATTGATTTATTTATTTATTTAGTAAATTTGTTCAGTGCTTTGTTGTTTCACAGTGGCTTTGAAGACGGCGCCAGGTCTTTTAATCTCCAGTCACTTAATCCTCATTACTTAATCCCCGGCACTTAATCTCCAAGTCTTTTAATCCCCTAGCAAATGATCCCCTAGCAATTGATAACATCAGCTATGTTAAGTCTTCATGCCATAAATATTATCAGCATATCTTCAATCACTGCCTTGGAGTTTAAGACCAGAGTTACATATTACAATCGTTAGGGTTAGGGTTATGTTTTTGTAACACAAATATTTGTTATGTCATTCGTATTACATCATTAAATACGTTTTCTTATATCATTGAGTGTCTGGAGATTATGTGCTCAGGGATTAAAAGACTTGGGATTAAAAGTGCCGGGGATTAAGCGATGAGGATTTTAAGTGACTGGAGATTAAATGACATGGAATTTTTTAAGACACATCTCCAATGCAAACATATACAACAGAATTGGCATTTTGTTTAAAGCTGTGATTTATTTATGCATAGGGCAAAGAAAGTAGACATCGCAGCGTATATCACCACCCAGCTGGTCGATGATTTCGCGTCGCACATTCGTTTGTACCGCCAAACATTGACGAAGGCGAAAGAGCACAGAGACGACAGTGAGTGAAATTAAGCAATGGAAATTTTAGATTTATTGGCGACTAGAAATCATTTTCCAAATTAGTATTCATGACTTAATTAATAAAGAATATTGGAAGTTCATTTTTAAAATTGTAATCGTTTGAACCTGACTGGGAGCTTGACCATAATAGATTAGCAGGGGTTCGTAGGTTATGGGGCCCAATGGAATAGTGGGGTAGGATTCATTCTTCACAATCAGAGGGTAGCAGGTTCGAATCTGACCTTGGCTACAGATTGTTCTTCGTTTGGCAGCCATGGTGATTGCTGGTGTCACAAGACGTGATCACATTAGTGATTATTATATGATGTCTGTTTTACACTGGCTGCCTTATCCTGCTCGAGTTGAATTTCGTGTGTTGAGAGCGGTTGCACTCTCCCTTTATGGTACCACTCCATCTTACCTTTCAGAGCTACTCCATCCTCTTAGCTCTATCCCTGGTCGGCCATGTACTAGGGTCCAAAACCCATGGTCTCCTCAGTGTGCCCCAAGCATGAACCTCCTTGTTCCTGAAATGAGGTTTTGAATCAGTTGGCCCTATCCATTGGAATGCTCTTGACGCCAGTATGCGTGGCTTAGCAACTCCTAAATTCTATGGCCCTCTTTTTGAAACGACTTAAAACTTATCTCTTTGTCAATATACAGTAATTTGCTGTGGGAGCACTTCTGAGTGATTCTTCAGAAGAGGCGCTATACAAATACTTTGTTACATTACATTACTGTTTAGTGACCTTGGATAAGTTGTTCACTCCTTAATGGCTCTGCACTTATGATTCTTCTCTTTATGAATGGTTTGACATTTATTCACAGTCATGTAATAACAGTAATAAGAGTTAGTTTGTTAACGACCATGTAATAACAATAATATAATTTCACTAGCATTTACATATATGGCTTTGCTAATGTTTCTAGATTCCATGCCTCCATGCGATCTTGATTCTACATTTTTTGACATGGAGCTTGAAATGGAAAATAACATCTGTCATGATCACATTTGCTTATCAGAAACGTGTGAAAAGCGTTCGTATATGTTACTGATATCTATATTTTATGTGGTACAGTGGCTTCCTCCATAGCTATAGCAACCCACCCTGCCACCTCATAGATACACTGACCGTCGCCTGGCCAACAACTCCCTTGCTCATAGCTATTTCAAGAAATATTGAGCACATAAGAATGAGCAGCTACCACTGTACTACTTTCCAAAGTGCTATATAAATTTAAAAGATTTTACTTACTTGCCTCTTAGTTAAATTTGTAAGTTTCTTTTTTATACTCTTTGAATGCATTGAAATTTATTGTAAAACCCTTTTTAAAACCTATTTTTTCTTTCATTTCTTCAGCCTCTCCCTCCCTCTCCCCCTCTTTCTTTTTACCCCACACACACTCTCTCACTCACACACACTCATTCTAACTCTCAGGTTCAAATTGTGTAAAATTGGTGTCCACTAAGTTGCTTTGTGTACTTTCATTGGTATTGATAATGAAACAATGAGGAATATTGCATATATCTGTATATTATTTATTGAGCAGGTTGACAGTGACAGATAATAGAATTGCAAGAATAAATTTGATGCTAAATAGTTGCAGTGTCTTTACGAAAGTAACATTGTATTGCAAAGGAAGACATTGTAAAGTATAGTAATATATGCAGTAACCTGTGAATTTAATTTGGAACAGTTTTACTTTATAATAATTACATGTTGATGCTGAATATATGCCCTCGATGTTCATAAATTTTTTTGACCACAGAATACCTTCAACGGATAGGTGAGGCACTGATGTTTCTTCTGCTTCCACCGGATGAGTTTCAAAGCAAAGTCTTCAGGTGCATTGTCAGGGTAAGAATTTTTCTGAACACTGGAAACGTATTGCATTTGTTATGATTTAACGGTGTTAGTTAGAAGAAGAAGAAGAAGAAGAAGAAGGAGTTTTTCTTTTTATTTCCCACTCAGAAATCACAGAACTTTTTAACCCTTTTCTCATTTGCCCCGAGAATGCTCGTCGATTTTACATTGCGTTATAAATAAATGAACGGGTGAAGGGTTAAACATTAGCAAAGTAGGTCAAGTTATAAAATACTGCGATTGCTATGAATTCTTCATTAAAATGCAGTAGAATATATAGTAAAAGTTAAGCATGTGTATTGTTGATGCAACTCTTGCAATGGCTGTAATGACTGAGCCTTAATGTCAATTTGAATCTGAACACAGTTAGGTTGTTGTTATGCGTCTTAGATTTAGCAGTGTAGCTAATATATATATATATATATATATATATATATATATATATATATATATATATATATATATATATATATATATATATATATCTGGCCTTTTTGTGACATTTATGTAGGCTCCTGCAAATGCTCTGTTGAGTCTCATATCCATCGTCTGATGCAGATTTCTTCTAATTTTTAGAGCAGATCAATTGTTAGAACATTCAGAATTTTGTCTATGGTATTTGTTTTCCATTTTAGGAAGTTCTAGTCAATGGAATTCTGTTTCCGACAATCTGTCGCCTGTCCGATCCAGATTTCATTAATCAGTGGATTTCATGGCCAGTGAGTGAACGAATAAAACTACCGACTTATATTATTTTACCCGATTGACTCGTTCATTTCTTGCGTTGCCATTTGGTAAAGCGGACTGCAATTGCTGGTCATTTTGCTAGCCGTTATCGCATTGGTCGGCCATCTTTACTCTTTTGATAGACCAACTGTGATTGGATTCTCTGGCATTGGTCCAATATTTTTCGGATGGAGTGGGTTTGAATCTGACACTGACCACTGTGTAGTGACCTTGAGCAAGTTGTTCGCCTCTGACTTGCTCCACACTTCACTTTGTGATTGTCTTAACCCTTTAAGCACTGAAGCACCCAAACACACCCATATCCTCCAACTGCCAAAGCGCCATGAGCAGTAACTTAGTTTCTAACGGCTTATCTCACTTAAACAGATGGAAACAACATTTTGATGAGCTACTAAACTGAAAAGACCCTAATAAACACTGAAGAAACATTTAAACAAATCAATAAATCAGAGTATAGATGTAAATTAGAGGATGAGTTATGGGAAGAAGACGATATCACAATGGAAGAAATAGAAAGTGGTATATAGATGACACAGAATATGCTGATGATACATGTCTAATAGCAGAATGCCTTTCAAATATGCAAAAACTGGCTGTCAGGGGACTTTTCCATAAACATTTCCTGGTTATCAGGGACTTTTTCGTTTGGGGGTACCTGATGGTTAAAGGGTTAATATGCTTTAACCCCTTAACTGGGGATCCCGGATACATCCGTCCATTTTGCATTGAGTTACAGTTAAATACACGGTTAAGGGGTTAACAACCATGTAATGACAATAACAATAATGATAGTAATAATAAAGCAATGGCTAAGAGGACTGCCTGTGGTTTGTGTGTTGCAGTGTAAAGAATCGATGTTTAACAGTGAATCTTTTTTGACAATACTCAAAACATCGGATAACATTGACGAGCTGCAAGCAGTCAAAGAAAAGGTCGACCTTGACATTGCCAGACAGAGGTCAAAGGACACTGGAGGTCATGATGGTGAGTTAGAAGTGTCAAGTTATATTTTCACATTTGTCATTTTAACATTAAAATTTTACATTTTAAGTACGTACTTCATACTTGTCTTTTGAAGATTAAAAAGGCTAAGAGTTTTCCATTCCATTATTTTTACGTTAATGTTAGACATTGGTGTTAATATATTCATGTGAAATAAATTTTTCCCAAAATTGCACTGATAACGTAGTCTACCATCGAGCACATTTTTAACATAAACAAATGTGCACATCTATTCCTGATTAAATTTGGAAGAAATAGATAACTTGAAATAGATACGTGTCACAAAATGACAGATTTTTGCAGATATGTTCATCAAACAGCAGTTGAGTAGTTTATTGTTCGTCAAAGACATCTGTGAAACTCGTATTACACGCCTTCGGGATGGCCTTGAAGAGACGGACCTCTTTTTTCCAGGAGTAAGTTCTTTTGCATGTAATTGGGGGGGCTTCTTACCTTTGTATTGCATTTTCACTATCAAACCTCTGTATTAAATTTTCCTGATACTTTAGGAATATGTGTGTGAGTGCATGCGCGCGCTGTGCGTGCAGGTGTGAATGTGTTATATGGCCATCCATCTCTGAGTGGCATTTGCTTTTTTATAAGTCAGATTTGTTTTATAAATGAGATATAAACGAGACTTTTTTATCTTCTTTGTCTTTCATGTGTTATTACTGTATTTTGCTGAGTGCATTGCTAGAATTTGTCTGAGGGCAGAGGCTGGCTGGATTGTACTTGTATTGCCTGTGTCTTATCAGTGGCGGTGCCTAGTTTATTAGTTTATTATTAGTTTGATTTTATTTGGTTTTTGTTCTTGATTTGTGTTTTTCCTTGTTTGTGTACCCTTTTTTTATGCTGTGCTTGTCATCACATTAAAGATTATAAATGGTTTATTACATTTTGTAAAGTCGTGTTACTGTCTTGCATTACATTGCATTGTACTTGTATTGCCTTGTATCTTATTATTACATTGAATTTTACTTTCACTGATTGCTGATCTGTTTTCAGGGCGTGGATTTAAGTCATATTCTGTCTTCTGGCCAGAAACTCTACTCGCTACCATTTGACGTACTGCTTAGCAACAACATAGCTCTCTCCTATTTTATTGGTAAGCGCGATGTTTCTTTTATTTCTTTTTAACATGTTCATTAATTATTATGCTCTTTAAAGTCAAAAGTGGGAACACATTTTAGAGCTTGTACGGCAGGCAGCTGCTATTGTTTTTCCTGGATTTTTGGTGCAATTTGGCAGTGATATGACATGGTCATTGAGGTCACACAGAGAAGATAGGTTTCATCGCTTTTCTCCATGTTGCCATTCAAGTTGGAAGAGGACGACAGTTTTGTAAGATCTGCCTTCTGGTTATAACCTCTCTGTGCCTAACCCTTAAACCACCAGATACTTTGTAACTGTTTGCAATGTAACCGAGTATACTCGGTTCCAGCGGTCTAAGGGTTAAGACTTCTATATGTTATCTTTGTGTTGATGTGAACTTGATACGGATATGAAATGCTTGGACCCTGTTGTGGGTTGATATCAGAAAGGAACATCCATAAAATTTAACTTTGGAATATGTACCCACTGATCGGGATGTAAATTTGGATGGATCGGTAAAATAAGTGAAATGAGTGTATGTGTGTGCATGTGGGTGTGTGCGTGCATTTGTGCGCACGCATGTGTGTGTGCATGTTACAGTATGTTCTAAAGTTTCTGGGTTTTTTGTCTTTCTCTCTTTTGTAGAATTTATGACAAACATACGAGCTCAGAATTATGTATTCTTCTACCTAACAGTTGAGGTAAACCAACATATTTGTATAGCTTTGGAATCTCAACCAAATTTATGTGCATACATTTTCTTTTAGCCCTCTTTGTAATATCAGTGTTTTGGTACCAGCTGCAGTAAAGAATATTAATTTCATTTCTAGCAAATGCTGTCTAAAATTGTCATTATTATTATTATTATTATTATTATTATTATTATTATTATTATTATTATTATTATTATTATTTTATGTACAACAATTTATATGGTGCAGTAACATAGCTGGGACTAAAGTCAAGAGCGCTTTAATGGCCATCCTAAGGTCCTAAGCAGATGATTTAAACCATTCTCCATTGTTTCTGCAATTGAAGTTAACATTTGGAATTAATTTTGAGTTCCTTATCAAAATGTGCCCGTTCTCAATTCCATCTCCCTATAGAACTCTTTTATTTGATTATTCCACATATTAACACACACACACATACACGCTGTGAACTCCCGTTTCCTTGGCATTCACATTGCCTGCCAATTCCCATTCCCTTTCCATTCCTATTACCAGTAATTTCGAATTCAGAAAATGCGACGTTTGCAAGAGTGGATCTGTAAAGGGATCCGTATGGTTTAGAGTTGCAACACATTGGATTAAAATCAGTGAATGTTTATTTAGTGCAGAAGGCTCGCAACAGTTTACTGCAAAACATTGATTTAGTTTTACATAGGAGTTTACATTATGGATTGTTTCAAGAAGATACAGTATAGCATTCCACTTGTCCATGCTATCAATTTTTACCATAGGGTTTATAACTGATGATCTAATAAGACTGCTTGATAAATAAAAGCGCTGGTGGTGGTGATTGGGATTGTGGATGACGTGATGACTGTGATGACGATTTGATGAAACCCCTTGATGATGATTTTTTTAAAAATGTATGATGAATTTTTATTTTTGATCGATTTTTGATCATTGATGAATTTTGTTTGGCCCCCTTCCGAAATCACCGCTACGCCACTGATGATGAACATGATATGATGATGATGAATGATTGGCATATTGTTTTCATTTCATAAATGGAATTTTTCATTTCAGGGTTATCGTGTTTCCGCAGAGCAGCAGATATCCGCGGCTCTTCTCTCGGGGTTAGACAGCCTCGACCTAGAAACGCTACGAGATGCTGCCTTTAATATCTACAACCAATACCTCTCGGAAAAAGTTTGTTTCTTTAAAATCCACTTTGGATTTTTTTCTAAACTGTGAAATTTTGAAATAAAATTATGAAATAATAATTATCCCCGTTTGTGGCCAGCCCAGGTGGCAGAAAATAAAACCTGGCTTTAGAAGAATATTTGATGTTACTATCGCCCTCTAGCGATTAAGGCTGATTGGGCACAAAACCCGAACATAATATAACAAATGAAGATTAGTTGGACACAAAGAACATAATATAACAAATGAAGAAGTTAGAGAGAGAACACTGCAACCGATCATCATGGAAGTATTCAGAAAGAGAAGAATGAAATGGACTGGACACATACTCAGAATGTGAGAAATAAGAAACCCAAAAATGAATTTTCAACTACAAACCAGAGGAAAGAAGATCTAAAGGAAGACCTAAAAGACAATGGGTGGATGGATTGGAAGAGGATCTGCACATGGTAGGAACTGAATCTCAGCGGAAAAAATGACGGAAGACACCGAATGACTTTGGACAAAAATAGCAAAGGACAGAGAACTTTGGAAAGATATCATGGAGAAGTCGATAGCTGGACATATCTGGAGGATGAAGACCTGACCTGACCTGTGAAATTTTGTTTTTGTTCTATTTGCACTATGCAATTTGCACTTTTTATGAGGTTTGCCTACCATTGCCTTTCTGCTGTGAAATTCGACTTCAGTTACAACTTTTTGTTACTATTTCATGAAATCATTGGCCTTCCTCCACTCATTGAAATTGAAATTAATGAAAACTGTATAAAATAGTTTGGACTGAATCCAATGAAGATGTTTTTATTATCACTGAATATTTCATCAGGCTTCACCAAGATTAAAAATTGACGAGGGGTTGATCCGTCTTCTCCTAAAGAGAATTGACCAAGATGAAAACCTGGACACAGTCTTTGATGAAGTTCAGACAACGGTGAGTTGCAGCTTTTTGCTGGATTGAATTATTTGACATAGTCATAAAATTCTCATGATCTATTTGTTTATTTATTTATTTATTCTAGGCCATTTTTTAAAGCACAGTAGCAGGGCTAAGGCCCATGACAAAAGCGCTTCACACATAATAATCACAAGTCATCATCATCATCATCATAGTTGCTTTCTGCCATCTCATTAGCGGCAATAGCTAGACACAAAACTTTTCCATTTATCTTTTTCCATTGTTAATCTCATTCCATCTATTATTGTCATTTGATAAACAGTCACAAGTAGCTCATTCTAAATAAGTGGAGTTTTTAAACTCTCTTCCTAAAGACCATCAGAGTCTGTGCTGGTCCCACTGTTGTCTTTCTTATCTCAGTTTAAACATTGTGTTTGAGAGTTTTAGTTGAGTGCAGTTGAGTACAGTGCAACTAAGCATCATGTTTGAATCTAATCTAATCTATTAATATGATGTTTTTAATTCTGAATTAAAAGTCCGGCAGTGTTGATCTATTTTAATATCCATTTTGCATATAGCCATTTAGCATTTTCCATAGTGATATTTTGTGACATTTATATGCTCTAGAATAAAATAAAGATGGAATATATTGACAATCCCGCATCGTGATTTACAATTAAAGATTTAGTGATGCAAGAAAATGTGGTTTTAATGGAAATCACTCCTCTGAATTTTTGCATATCTGTCTTAACATCAGATTTATAGAATGGATGTTCCATAGACTAATTTCAAATCAGTGAATCAATTTCAAAATTTTGAATGTATAATGCAACTGTAGTAATCTTATCCATTTTGAAAGTACAGTATGGTTCAGTAAAATCAACTTGTTTATATCAAAAAAAAATTTGAGAGAGACTTCCATTTATTTGTCAGACAGACAGACAAACACAGACAGAGATTCTACGAGAAAGAGAATTTTTAAAAGGGAAAAATAGAAGGAAAAAACTGAAACTTTCAATCCAAAGAAGATTTTACATCAAGCTCATTTCACTTCATTTATTTTTAATAAAAATTTTCAAACGTTTTATTTTGGGAAATAAATAAAAACAATCCAAAGTATTTTTAGCATTTAAGAAAAAGCCAGTTGTACACCCTGCTTTAGAACTGGATTAATCCAAGATGGAAGTACAAACCGGATAGGATAAAATTTGAGAAACTTGTTTATATCTGAAAAACTTTTGAGAGAGAGTAAGACAGACAGACAAAGACAGGCAGACAAAGACAGACAGAGACAGACAGAGAGAGGGTGAGAGAGGGAGAAAATGCTTCCAAGAAGAGAGAGAAGGAAAAAGCTGAAACTTTAACTGTTGAATTCTTTTCATTTGGTCTGAGCTGATGTTGTCCATCCACTTTTTAACACATTCATGTTGTTTTAGGTTTGGGAAATTCACTTAAGAACAATCCAAAGTATTTTTTAGTCTCCTTTCATCCATTCTGTTGACATTATACCATTTTAGAACTTTTTCTAATCTAATTTTGTCGCAAAATCGGACATGTTGAGACGTTTGTCTGATGTCTTGCCATCATTTTTTTGTATTTTTTACAGCCAGACTATAAGAAAAAAAAATCAAAAATATGGTACATTTTGGAGGGTAGTTACATTTACAGAGTTGAACACATTTCAAACTTTTTACTTAAATTTTGCTGTCCTTGAGACAGACATCTTCGGAGAAGACAACCTTTTACTCTGTATGGATTAAATTATATAATATTATAATATAAAATAGTAATAATTATAGTTTGAAATTCACTACATTCTCTTTCTTTTTTCAGACGTCATTGTTCCATGCAAATCTCCCAGCGGGCATGAGGTAGATCATTTTGTATCATGCGTTTCAAATTTGCTATTTAATGAGGATAATTTCACTAAATTTATCATAAGCAATCACAGAATTTGACAAGAAGATTTTGATCGTATTTGGGGCGTAATCTTGAGCATTCTTTACTTTTGCATTGTGTTTGCATTCTGCTGTCATTAGAGCGTTGTCGAGATTACTTCTGCCAATGGAAATGTTTCGTCGCATGATGGAGGGTTCTCTCTCGGTTGTCATTTCCAGCCAAACTTATTCTCGTTGTCGGCATCTATTTCTAACTCGGGTGATCGAGCGTTTGCATTTCCATTTATTTTGTTTGTAGGGTTTATGTTGTAATGTCTAGAACTCAGTGGCGTGTAGCCATAGCCAAGGGGGTTTTGGGTGTTAAAACCCCTCTTGGCTGTTCTCAGTGTAGCCAAGGGGGGAATTTTGGGTTAAAAACCCCCCCTGGCTGTTTGACCAAATATTTGTTTATTGCATGTCTGTATGGTTGTACGTGCTTATGTACCTATACAGGGTGGTGCAAAAAAACCGGACTATATTAAATGCAAACCTAAATGTGACTAGTTCGGTTTTTTTGGTGCCACCCTGTATAATTCACTTATTGAAGCAAAATAATAGCTGACAACATTTTTATTGCTTGTCAAGACTTTTTCCATGGGAATCGTGATATTTTTTATGGTTGTCGGAATTTTCCAAAGTTGGGAATCATGGGAACCATAATCCCCCTTTGGAAAATCCTGGCTACGCTACTGCTACAGCTGTGTGAAAAAGTCCTGCATGTTTATAGGATTTTTGGATTTTTGTTTTTTATGAATATCTGAATAACCATTAATGATTTAGGATATGCAAATCTCAATATATTTCAACGGGTATTGGTGTTTTTGGTAAAGAATTTGCTAATTATTGTGTGATTGCCCTATGGATCCTCACAACTAAATTTTGTGAGGAGCGTGAAACGTGAAACGTGCAGGACTTTTTCACACAGCTGTAGAATTTGATTTGAATCAGATAAAATTGGCGATGTTGTGTGTGTTATATTTTAGATTGCTTTATAGGTTTTTGCATTTACGCCTGTAAAATTTTGAAGATCAGTTAGATTTCTATGAATTTTTAGCTAATGCACTTGGTTGTAGGGAAGTTCTTGAATATTTTGTTTATGTGTGATTTCAGTTTCATCATTTCAACACTTTGTTTCTGCATAAATGAATTTTTCATTTCAGACGCACGTTTAGATGATTACTATATTTTAAGTGTTTGTGAAATTTAGGCAGATGCATCGAACATGGAAAAGAATATGCCGTCTATCTCATAACTGTGACAAAGAAGACCGCCAGTGGGGCCGAAACTTCCTGGGCTGTTTACAGGCGTTACAGTGACTTCCATGATCTTCACATGATTCTGCAGGACAAGGTTGTTGCAGCAATCAATACAGTTCTTCATATCGAAACAGTCGCTTCCGATTTCAATATTTTATTATGTTAGGTTAGGTTAAAAAGTCAATTTATATAGTGCAAAAACATGAACGAAAAGTCAAAGGCTAGAGCGCTTTGCACTAATACGATGTCTCGAAGAAATAAGTTTTAAGTTTTCCTGTGAACAATTCAAGATATGTGAGGTCTTAGACTTCTTTCTGATAGATAGATGGTGTCAACTGATAACGTGGGTCATGTGACCCATGGCAGAGTCTTTGTGTGTAGCTTCCTCGTTAGTACTTTGGAGGCTACGTTTGCTATCTCATGGGCAGCAGCCAAACAATAGTGTGCACAGGGATATGGGTGGGACAGTGACCCCAAGCATCCACCAGACGGGGGGTTTAAAAATTGACTCGCTAACCTTTTTTGCTCATCGACACTTTTTAAAATTAAAATCCTTTAAAATTATTTATTTGGCCCCAGGCATACACCAGATTGGGGAGGGGGGGGGTCATAATTGGCTCAGCAACCTTAGCTTTTTCTTTTCTTTCTTTTGCTCATCTTTTCTGTTTTTCTTTTTCTCTGTTTCAAACTCATCCAAATTTTTCCTTCTTTTGCTCATCCAAATTTCCCCGAACATCTACCGCTCTGTGTACGTCACCGGCAGCAACATAAGACTCCAGAGAAATAATACCTGGATGCAGCCAAAGGTGGAGTTGCACTGTAGTATGGAGCATCCCTGTATATACCATGGGCCCCTTTAAATAATAATTAGTACCGTAACTGTTGCTGCATCTGGTTAACCCCTTAACTGGGGAATAAATCTGTAACTCAATGTAAACTGGACGGCTCTGAGCCGTCGCGCCCGGTTAAGGGGTTAAGCTTTTGTTTTGAGGGTTTCTGTATTTTGTTTTCTTCAGTACGATTCCCTGTCCGGCCTAATACTTCCGAGTAAAAAGGCTTTTGACAATATGAACAAAGAATTCCTTGAAAAGCGGAAAGTGGCGCTTAACACCTACTTACAGGTCGGTCGACCTGAAACGCTTTGGTTGTGATGGTTCTTGAAATCTGATTTCTATCAATGCATTATTAATTATTTGTTTTCATGCTATTGCTTTTTCATCCAATTAAAGTAGAAGTATGAAAAGCCTTTGGCGTAGAAAGAAAATTGCTAAAAACCATAAGAAAGCGACAGTTGGAATTTGTTTGGAGTTCTAATTAGAAATGATGGATTGTCATAGCAGAAAAATAGAGAGGAAAAGGACAAGAGGAAGACAAAGGATAAAATATACAGACAGTGTAAGAAAAGTAACAAGAACTAAAGACAGCATCGAACTGATAAGAAAAGCTAGAAACAGAGAAAAGTGGAAATCCATGGTTGCCAACGTGGCAATATATGGCACATGAGGAAGAAGAAGGAGGAGAAGGAGAAGAAAAAGAAGATGATGATGGCAAAGAAGAAGAAGAAGAAGATGATGGAGAAGAAGGAGAAATCATTACTGATCTGGAATGAGCTGTGAGATTGACAATGCTGTTTGGCCAGAGTTTTTTTTATTAATCCACTATTTTTGGCATTGATTTTGTCATTGCAGCGTCTAACTCGTTGACGTTGTTTATATTTCACTGTGACATTAGCAGTGACAGAGTTGTGTCAAGATCGCCCGATATTGAAATTTGCGATAGTGGCACTGACGTTGAAGGGATTTTGCTGTAAAGTAATGTAAAACCATAGTAAAAATTATTTTCAGACGTTACTGAGCCCGAGCCTTCTCAATACTCATCGAGGCCTTATTGACATGGTCTATCAGTTTCTCGAACATATGCAGTGGGAGCGAGAAAAGAGCGAACTGGCACGTAAGGTTAGTGAACCTTGTTGTCATTCAGATACGCTTCACACAACAGTGAAAAGCAGTCGGAGTCATTTGTTACATCTTTAGGTCTCTTTGTTTTCATCATCATTCTCATCTTCTTCTTCTTGTTCCTTCATGAACTGAAGTTAAGGTGACAGCATGAATTTCTTTCCTCCAACCATGTCGATCCTCTGTCTTCTTGACTGCTGCTGACATTTTCATTCCTGTCCACTCTTCCACGTCATCCGCCCATCGTCTCCCTGGTCGCCCTCTTCGTCTAGTTCCCGGCATCATTCCTTGTTGGATTGTCCTCTCCAATGTTTGTTTTCGTATATGTGGAAAACGGAAAAGCAATCGTCGTGGATTTCTTTTTTACAGTTATACTTGATACGTCGGTATTTTCAGTTACTTTGACAAGGTTTGAACTGAATTGATGTAAAAATGAATTGTATCTGCCATGCAGTTATGGCCTGTGTATTCAGGATTAGTGTTGTGATGGAGGTTGTTGCCTGAATGGACAGGGTTTTTTGTTACTGCCATCCATGGAATAGATTTTGTCAATTTTGTGAGTGTTAGCGCTTCAAACGCGTTCGTTGCTTGAAATTTGGACGTCCTCTTGAATGGCCTTTGATGTTAGCGGTTTGCATAATAACTCAACTTTACCCTGAAGTAATTGCATAAGTTTACGGGAACTATAATTAATTAATTTGTTATTAAATTATAATTATAATTAATTAGGATGCGGACACTCCACTAGTGGTAGATTGGCGCAACGGACCTCTGCTGTCCAGCGATTTGATGATGATGATGATGATGATGATGATGATGATGATGATGATGATGATGATGATGATGATGATGATTAATGCATGCATTTAATATGTCCTCATTGTTGTCATTGTCTTTGCAAATTTCTCTTCACTGGTATTCCAGATGGATACAATAGTGCATCCGCTGCGTAGTTCGGTCAGAAATGTCGGCAGCATTGTCCGATTAATGCCAGACAACTTTGCCGATGGAATTGCACGGGTTTCTGGAGGCTTCAAAAGCATTCCGAACAATCTTTTGGACGGAGTTGGCAAAATGCTGAACGTCAAAGGGGTGTGTTTCGCTTTGTCTGATTTGGCAGAATATGATTTAGGTTTAATGTTTGTGTTGATGTTTCCTTGTCAATGATTTATTAGATTATTATTGTTTTGCTTTTCTTTTAGCATGAAGCTTCTGTTTTGTTAAGGCTTCTTGTAGGTTGCCAAATAGTGGTCAAATTGTGATCACATATGATCCAATAGACAGATGCATTTCCAAGAGCATCTTGATGAGCTTAGCTTCAATTTTTAAGGCATTAACATGATTTTTTGTGTATGCATTTGGAATACCATGCCATCAATTGATACCTTTATGTTTTAGAACCAATTCCTTTTAAAATGCAGTTATTATAAGTTATTATAAGTATTCATGAATTTCCATGTTAAAAGTGTCTTCATTGACGTCAGTTGTTACCACCCATATTTTTTGTAATTTTTTGTAATGTTGGGGAAAGGCAGCAATGTGGACTTTAATGGGTGTATTTTGGAATAATGATGGTCATGCAATACATAGGTTTGAGGCAACTGCAGACTTTTTGTTGCAAGCATTTGTTGCCTTGTTTGTAAGTAAGCTAAGCCACAGAATTTGCGTTTGTTTCTTAGTTTATTGCAGAATTGTATAGTTTTGAAAATATGTTCGATGACTTTCCTAGCTTGTTGATTAATCAGCATAGACACCCAATGCTTTAAGACTCAAAATACTGAAGTACAAAGGGTATGCAGACAGAGAGACTAGCAAAAGCCTAAATGATCAATGAGTTTGGCAGAAATACCATACATTATATCTTTTGAATGCATGTATGCAGCTTTTGCCTACCTTATCTGCTGCAATGATGACTTCTGGTTATATTCATTAACCCTTCACCCATTCATTTATTTGTGATATAATGTAAAATGGACGAGTATTCTCGGGTAAAGGGTTAATGAATTGCACTGCCTTACTGTCAACGAATGTCGGCAGCTCCATCTAAAAATCTGTAAAAAAATTCATGCTGGATTGAACAGAGAAAAGCTGGCTACAATAAAACTGTTACAGAATTTTGTTATTATTCTGTCATGGTTGGCAGAGAAATTTATAATGTGTTTCCATGTAAAGGTAGGCAAAGGTAGGTCCTGTACTCGAGTCCAAGCGTTGGGTTCCAGTGCTGATCTCCGGTCTTAGGCAATCAGCGTCATAAGTTGTATACACTGTAAGCTATTAATCTGGGATAGGTTGCCATTACTTTCCCCAGACCCACGTTTTACTTTCGCAGCTTAACGCTGCTCTTCGATTTACCACCGCCCTCTACCGAGTAAGGCTGAGTCGACCTTAGGCCTCCTGCGGGGATCGAATCCGCGACCTTCTGCTCCATCGTCCAACGCTGTTACCACTCTGCTAACTTCCCACCCGTTTCCATGTAATATTAGTTAATTCACTTCACTCTTGGAATCATGATTGTATATGTTTTAGATCTGTTTTGCCGCATTCTTGTACACCCTAGACACTTATAAATCGATGGTTAATTCGTATATTTTCTATTCAATGGCTTATTTGAATATTCAGCAAGTCATGTGACATGTTTTGAGTCTGCTTGCTGATATAGCGGTATGGAGGATGTTAATGTTTACGTTGGTTTTACGATGTTAATGCTAATCGTGGTCAGACTGTTTTCAGAACAATATTCTGAGCTTCATTTCAACAGTCTTAATGCCAGATCAGGTACAAGACATTTGGTAGAGGGTTCTACTGCTTGGTTATTTGACTGTGGTACTTCATTATACCTCATTGATATTTACGCTTCCCAGTTATGGACAGCCGTAGTGTGGATCTCAGAAACCAATATGAAACTAATATTCTGTATACCGGTATGCTGATTGACTAAACATATGTGCGAGTGTGCATGTTGTAGCTTAGTATAATGTGGAATCTTAGCGTAATTAGTAATTGTATTTTAATGCTTGGCATCCTGTAGCTTGGTTTGACTAACATCTACATCTTTAGATTTACAAATCTTTCATGGAATCACTAATCTCTTCTTCAATTAATTGTCTTCTGTTTTTATCTCTGTTGGCCAATTCTGTCTTTTTATCCCAGTCTATGTTCTGATTGGACCAACGTACCAATATCGTACATCTTCTTCTCTTCTGGAATTTAATCCTTATTGGTATTGTTTTGTTTTTGTCGATGGTCTCCAATCTTGTTCCTTTATCCTTTTGATTGCTTTAATTTCAGATGATTGATGCAATTGATGAAACCAGCGCACTGTGCTGGTAGAATTTTATCGCTGTTGATTTTATGCTTAAGCTTTCCGTGTCGAGACGAGAATTCGTGTGTTTCTGGTGTTTTTACACAGTACATCGTCTGTAGTGGCAAATAATAGCACTTGCATGTCCTTTATGCTTGTAGGAGAGATGGTTCCATTATGATTAGCACAATTACTAACTCAAAATTACGTCTCCTGCAGATGAAAGTCTGTCAAATCATTGAAGTTGTGTTTTATTCGTATTCAAACTAGAGTAGGGTCTCTTTTTGTGTGGTTTTGAGGAAATGAATTATAGTGAATGTCTTAGCTTAAGGGGCCACCCACAAATGACGTAACGCACTTAGAAAGGGGGGTCCGGACATTTGTTACTAATTGTGACGAGGGGGGTTCCGGAAATGTGACGTAACGCAATAAAAAAATTTGTAAGGTGATGAATTTTTGTTGTTGTTGCTTGTCATGGTATTTCAGGATGTTTGGAGAGCTTGGTAAGGGGAAAGGATGACCTTTTCTTCTTCTTTTTTGCTTGTCAAGACTTTTCGGAAGATGAGAAGGGGGTTGACCCATTGTTACATCATATTTTAGGGAGATCTGACTTGTTGTTATGTTGCATTTTGAAGGGGGCTCAAAAAAGTGCCAAAATCGTGTTACATCATTTATGGACGACCCCTAAGCACATTTGTACAGTAAAGCCTCATTAACACAGGCTCAGTGAACACAGACCTTTTCATTTGGGTAAAGCAGACCTCCTGAAGTCTGTGTTAATGGAGTTTTCCTGTATCTGATTGTTGTTTTTTTTACTCGTTGGTGCAATTAATACAAGAAAACAAACAGAAAACTTCTAAGTGAGTTTTTGTACTGCATTCTGTGCGTTTCGCTTATTTCTGGTGCATTTTTGGTTGGCACGGTGACGTATTGGTGGGATGTTTGCATGAAATTTGAGGACCGCGGATTTGAATTTGACCCTGGCCTCTGTGTAGCGGCCTCGGACAAGTTGCTTCCCCTAGTTGTCTGTGAGGAAGGCAACTGGAAGCCACCTCACCCTTTGGTGGTGTACAAGCCAGTTGGATCTGCCTCAGAGAAGAGAGCTCATGATCATAATTTCAATTGCAGTGTTGTATATAATGTATGTGTGTATATTATACACACATATATATATATGATGTTGATATTATTTTTGCTTTTTATTTTTGTTTTTTTGCCTGCAATAAATATTGGCTTCATTTAGACTGATTGATGACAAGGAACAATTTGTTCCTTATGAAACAGGAAGGAATATTGATTGAACAAAAAAACTGAAGAAGAGAACGAGGCTAAAATCCAACCTCTTAATGACTGACTTTGTTGAACTTACAAACTGTCAATGTGTGAATGACTGAATGGCTGACTTCTTTCAGCACTTGAAGCACACGATAATAATAATAATTTGTGAATCTGAACTTGGACTTGCGATGTGTAGAACCTGAACAGGACCAAACTTGTCCCTGTTGTAGATTTTATACTGAAACAAAACTCAAATTTATGGGTTCTTTCCCATCTCTAAACATACATACAATGTAAGTTTTTCCATCTCTAGACATACATACATTGTAAGTTTTTCCATCTCTAAACATACATACATTGTAAGTTTTCCCATCTCTAAACATACATAGTAATACTTACATTGTAAGTTTTCCCATCTCTATACAGACATACACTGTAAGTTGCCCATGTTGGAATTGTAAATGTTCTTGTCTTATGCGCTCTGGAACCCGTTAGTTATCTTAATGGATAATGGTTTGGCAAAATTGTGAAAAAATATTTAATTGTTGAACATACAAGCTTCTCAACCACCTCCTCCTCTTCTTTTGGTACATTGACTTTAAGAGTTGGGATTTGATACGAAAAGCAACTTGACTGTTCCTTTCAAACATTTGCATTTCAATTTGCAAGTCTGCAGAAGATGCAGATGCACGATTTGTATTCTGCATCTAAAAATTACATTGTCAATTGCCTGGTGTTTTTTTCCATTATGGATCTATTTTTTGAAGCATACGCTCTTTTGAGTTGCACTGTTGTCGTTTTCTGTCGATAGCCGGTTACAATGGCACCGCGTATAAAATCGGGGAAACTGGAGATCGGGAAAGTAAGCGCGTCGCTCGATTCTGAGGTGAAAATTCTTTGTTTTATTTCATAATGCTTTTTCGTTAACGTGTCTGGGTTCTATAAACTGGATTGTTAATATTGGATTCTAGGTTTTGTTTGCACAGGTGCTGCGATGTTTGCGGTTGATGGCTTCGATTTTAGTTTTATGTGCTGTTGATGTAATGTAACCCTGCACTCTGGAACTCGTTACCTAGCACTGCGTCAAACGAGTCTAATACTGAACTATTCGCCAGGAAACTATAAACGCACCTATTTAACATCTCGTTCGCGTGTGAAATGTAAAGCGCTCCGGACTTTTTAGCTTTTCGTTTTGATTGCTGCGCTGTATAAATTGTCTGACTAACTGACTGACTAACTGACTAAATCTGTCGATAGGATGGCGAAGACAGCATTCCGCTTCATATAATGTTGCTTCTGATGGACGAAGTGTTCGACCTCAGAAGTCGAAACCAGTGGCTGAGACGGCGCATTGTCGTGATACTGCAGCAGATCGCAAAGACGATGTTCGGCGACAGCATAAACAGGTAGAAACTTTCATGCTTATCGGCATTGATGCTTTATGAAATAAGCTCTCTTAGCATCATCTCAGTATATTCGCTTTGATTTGAAGCGACAAATATCTTGGGTTAGGTTATATATGCCGGAAATAATTATCTGTGGACACAGGCTGATAGTAGCAATAAAACCTGTATATATATATATATATATATATATATATATATATATATATATATATATATATATATATATATGTAATATAACATATTAAAGTTTGTTCACTTTGGGAGTAAAAGGCTTAATAACATCCGATAGGATAAATGATCGTTGTGAAAATAATTGGATTTGAGTGTAGAATATTACTTTTATGTTTCTGATGTTTCTATCGTGTGTTTTAAGAAAAATCATGACGCACGTGGCGTGGCTGACGTCGCCCGAACAAATGGCAAAGTATCTTGGGTACTTTAGGTATGTTGAGTTTATGTAGTGTATTAAAGGTATAGAAACTGCATTTGAAGTAGGTTATGCACGTGAAATTGAGTTGTTGTGAAAATTGGCCATCATCTTTGTTCTAAGTTGTACAACAAGAATCGGTTTAAGGGAATATGATATTCAAGTTTACTGGTAGAGATGATCAATAGAACCCCAACTTTATTGGTGGTCCATCTTTCAATGGGTATTGTGCTTGAATGGTGCAACATTGGGCTATCTAGCGCTTGTTTACATTAAGGTTAAACGCTTATTGATGGCATTTTCACTTTCATCCTCATACATCGATTCAAACATCCTTATTCATGGTATTTCTTGTGGTTTTCTCCATTTTTTCCCACTCTGCCTTTTGTTGCTTTTCTAAGCAATCATGCAGCACAACTGGACAACACACCCTTTGAAAATATTTATATCCTGTGATTGTTGTTGTTGAACCATGGCTTTAAATTTGTAATTATATAGAGATACTTATTGGCCGGATGGTGTTTTGGCCGGAGCAGGCACACAGAGAGACTTCAGCACAAAGATGCGGACGCGTGCCGTCTGCAAAACAAAACTCTTTGGCAGTCTTTCAGGTGGGCTGATGTCCTTAACAGAAATCCAATTGCATTTTCACTGTCAAATTTTCTCCCTGAATTTTCAACAATGCATCCTGAATCATTCCACCACAGTTTAGATGTCCATCCAAACTGATGTATATCTCACCCATTGGTAGGTAGGTAAAGGTACAACCCATAGGCCATCGCGGGCCCGTCGGGAACCGAAGGGTTAGCACCTTCAGTTTTATACGGCAACGGCTGAATGAGGGCGGATTGCCAGCCTTTCCCTCGCCGTCTTTCCTTCCACCGAGTTAACACCCGATGTACTCATTCACAGCTGAGTCGACTGGGGGCGCTTGGGGCAGAAACAACCGAAAAGTTTCTGCCGCGGCCGGGATTTGAACCACGGACCTCGGGATTGGCAGACCAGTGCACCCTCACCCATTACACGGCACATAAATATGAAATCCTGGCTGTGCTAACTATTTGAAGATACTGTTTAATTTCTGTGGACAGTGCTCAATTGTGTTAAGTTTTGCTTTCATCAGAGGAGCTTCGACACCTCATCGGGACGGAAACGACTCGGCAGGGCGTCATGCTCGTCTTCAACATGTTTCAACACCCGAAACTCAATCGACGCCTTGTCTACATGGTGCTAGAAGGTCTCCTCACGACTATCTTCCCAGATAACAAGTTCGAGGAAACATTCCGCAAGCTGCATTCCCAATCGCCGCGGATAAGGAGGCAGAACAAACCGGTTCCTGCCACCGGTGGCGACACCAGACGTGCCTCGAGAAAGCGATGTGACTGACTGAACGAACGAACGAGAGCAGACGTGTTTTTGGCAAAATTTTGCGGTTTTTGTTGTGAGATTCTTGTTGATTTATTTGTTCGTGGTAAATTTATGAATACTGATTTATTTTGGAACAGATGCGATTTAATAACTGTTCAGTGTCTTTTTTTAGAACAGGCTGATTACGTTGGTCTGTTTAGCATTAGGCCTAACTTTTATTTGAGAAGCTGTCAAACACGACTACAGCAGCTGTTTGAGTAATGTTTTACAGTAGATTGGTGGGTGTGAGTGTGGGGGTGTGGGTGTGTGTGTGTGTCTTACTTAATGACATGTATTAATGTAGTTCTACTTGTTTCTATTGAAATGAATTCAATATGATTCTGATCCATATCTGTGCTGTATTTAATATATTAGGGCCAGTGTTGATTATGATGTGCTTGTCATATATTTGCTTCGTCATTTCTATTATGTGCCTGCATTTCGTTCTATCCGTTTTCAAATGCTCTCTCTCCAGCTCTTGTACAGTAGATGCAAAACTGTGCACTGAAGAAGTTGTTTTTTTCCACACATCTCCCTGTACACATTTTACAAAATTGAAATTATTATTATTATTATTATTATTATTATTATTATTATTATTATTATTATTATTATTATTATTATTATCATCATCATTGACAATTTATGAAGCGCAGTAACATAGCCATAAGCCAAAACCAAAAGCGCTGTACAGTTAACAGTATGTAATGTCATACGATCTTGTAAACAAGTACGTTTTTGGCAATTTTGTGTAATTTTTGTTAATTTTCAAATGATTTTCTGCCAATTTGCATTTGTAGCTGAACAAATTCTGAATGTGTTATTTAAGGACGTGGGAATTTGTGGTTTGACGTAAATGTGCGAATAATTAATTTCTCTATTCCTGTCGTTGATAAAAGGGAATATGTATTTTTCTCATAATAATTCCAGTGATTCTGTAATTATACGCAGTATGTGATGTTCTGTTTTGACATATTGTGCGTAAACGTTTGCCAGAACAATAATTGTAAATATGATTCTATTTTTTTCTATTTGGCGGACTTGCGTCAGACGAAGTCTCGTTGTTGTATTTGACATTGTACGTTGTCTGTATGCTTTTGTGCGCGTGTACGTGAATGCATACGATGTTGTTGTTGCTGCTGCTGCTTTTGACTTACAAGTCTGAAGGTTCCGACTACTGAATCCTTGTGCAGACTTTTGTAATTTAACTGATTCGATTACCAGAACAACGGTTAATGGTTTCTATCACCGATTTAATCTGACAAACCGGATTAATGACTCTTTACTGACTGCAGCAACACTTTGTGTTATTAATGTTGTTTTTTTATGCTTTATTCTTCGTGGATTTATTTTAAAGGCTTGTGGCCACAATCATCTTAAGGTTACATTATGTTCTGTTTGTGTCGATTTTTAGGAACAATCGGATTTTGACAATATTTGGGAGATAGTTGACAACCATTCCGTTGCTTTATGTTGTATTTTAAACCTTGCACAGAATAATTGGTTATTTAAATAACAATAATGATATATACTCAGTGATACTCTCTCTCTCTCTCTATCCAGCATCAATCAATCAATACTGTTTTATGGAACAGAGGTTCTCAATCTACCTGAAGTGTTACTTTACTTTAACTTCATGCACATGTGCGAAGTAAGAGTATGCAAAATAACATAGTTGATTCTGTGACATAATTATTAATTCGGATTTTCCTCTTCAGAGGTCTTTAAAGGCAACTGAATATCTGAATGACTTGCTATGATCATCGGAGGCAGTGTTTTATCCAGGCCTGTTAGGGGGGAGATTTTCCCCCCAAAACCTCAAAATCCCCCCCCCCCAAAAAAAAATCCCAGCACTTACACAAATTTTGCATTGAACTATGTCTTTTCCCCTCCAACCAAGTCGACCCCCCCCCCCCCCCCCGAAGCCTCAATTTCCCCCCAAAGGCCTGGAGTCTGGATAAAACACTGATCAGAGGGATTTCAAGAATTTGGATTCATGGTGCTGTGTTCACTGGCATTAACGCAAAGCATCCGTCTCTGGGGATCTGCCTCAGTCATTGGGGAGTTCACAATGCCCTGCCCCAAGCCCCATTATCGCAACAGGAAATGTTGATCTGTAGAATCCATGGTTCCCCCTCCCCCCATTCCAGATCCCTGGTTACACCAGTGCTTGTTGGATATGAGCACTTTTATTGCATTAGGGTTCATCCATATAGTACAAATGCAAAAGTAATATTTTCACCCCCTCCTCCCTCCTCCGTTGCACATAGCGTACATAGGAAAAATCTCCAAAATCCGACCCCCTCTGTGTGTACATACTATATAGATGGACCCTTTAGACAAGCATGTCTCTGTGGTTGAAAGTCTGTGGTCGTCATTTCTAATGGATTTAATTTTTCAGTTGGTCCTGGATTTTGTGTAGTGGATAATCAGTATTTGATGAAAGCATTATTTATGCTCTTCACATATTTTGCTAATTCTAATTTGTATCTGTTAACAACCTAGCAGTACCAGCCTAGTACCCGTACCATCGATGGTGTGGCCAAAACGGCCTCGAATTTAACTCGGGCTTGCAGTTCAGAGAGCTGAATTGTTTGTTTTTAGTTTTAGCATAGCAACGTATTTGAGTTGGATTCCAGTGAAAGCTGTGTTTTTAGAAGTGTAGCAGACTGCCATGCTTGTTTTGTACCACTTCAGAGTGCCTCTTCATGACACACACAAAGAGAGAGACAGATAGAAAGATGGAGAGAGACAGAGAGAGAGAGAGACGGGGAGAGAGAGAACTTATCATTCCCTAGATCATGCATTTTCGCAATATACAGTACTCTCTCACTGATCTAGGATTTCTTGCTAAAATTTAGTGCAGTTGTAGGCTACTTGAACCATTCTATATTGTATAGGTATTGTGTTTGTTTAGTTGTATATTGAACGTTACTAATTTTATTTAGGGATAAAAATTATTATTTAATTATGAAATTTCCAGTGTGTGGTGACTTCTCCTAATGGGCAAACTTGGTACAGAATTGCATTTTTATTTCCTATCATTTAAAGTGCCATTTTAGACAGATACATCTGCCATATTTTGATTAACCCCTTAGCTGGGGAACTATTTGTAACTCAATGTAAAATGGACGAGCGTTACTCGGGGCACCCAGTTAACGGGTTAATTGTTCTTTACCAGTTACAGTTTAGAGTTGCTGTTACCGTATAAAAATCCATTGACTGTAAATCATTATATTTCAGTTTTAGTTTTCTGTGGGGGGATGTGCAACTTCTTTCTGGAATCTCAAACAGACAGCAATAGACTAAATTTTTTTTTAGTATTTGAACTTTCAGACGACTACTTTGCTCATCGCACTTATCTCGGTTATAAATAAGTGCCTTAGCTGCGTATTGTATACTGGACTATTTATATAGCGCCGTAAGCATAGCATAACCAAAAACAAGGGCGCTTTACAGGGGGTATGACTCCCTAAACAGATGGCTTTTCAGTCTGTTTTTGAAGATGGGCCGAACTGTGTATTGTATTGTAGTAAAAATAGACATTTGAGTAATAGAGCTAAATGAACTGAGAAATATGTGTAGTGGATGATGATGATGATGATGATGATGATGATGATGATGATGATGATGATGATGATGATGATGATATGTGCCTTGCACAATATGCCACGTTAACTAAGCTAATGGTTGATTTTTGTGCATTTCAAGATGATTTCATGTCATTCTGGATAAAATGCCTTTTGTTTAAAAATAGCGAAATCATAAACTTCTGTATAACTTGTGTCATGATTAAAAGATAGTCTGATGAAAAAACTTTCACACACAAAGTCTGTCTTAATTAATGTTCGTGGTTGTTAATAGTTTTTTGGTTACTGTCACAACTACTTGCATTATTTGTTTAAAATTTCATTGAACATTTTATTCCTGGTGACTGATGATTTCCTTTAATTTCTTTTGCTGCATCAGTTACAGTTAGCATAAATCACAAGGCAACAAATTCGCTTGTCGGTTTTTAAGTCCCGTCTAAATGTAGTTCCTGATTAACTGGGGGCATCCATATATTACATATGCAAAGAAGGCAAATTTGTTGTCTGTGTGTATGTACATTGTACACATTCAGTCAAGAGTTAAGACCCCCTCTCCATACGCAAAATCTCTTAAATCCATGACCCCTCAGTGCGTACATAATATATGGATGGACCCTGGCTAAAATTTCATCCCGTTTTTTATATTGTTAGAGTAAGTCCTAGCCATATTCACTGATTTGGCATTTTTACTGTCTGTATTATTTCTGTTGCCACCAGACAAGGAGTATGGTCAAAAATTGCCAAGAAGGATGAATGTCTGAGGAGTGAGGGTGTTATTCCTTGTTTCATATTCACAAGCATTTAGGTAGCCATTTCATTAAGATATATAGGTAGCCATTTCATTAAGATATCATTGTAGTGTTAAGTACAAAAGTAGATGTAACAATATCTCACTGTAGTAACTAATTAAACTCTCACTGATTTATCTGTAAAAAGCAGTGGCGGCTCTAGGATTTGGCAAGTGGGGGGCCGTTGGGGTGGCAACTTCTAATAATGGGGGGCCAACCATTTGTTGTTTAATGTATGTAGCATTAAGTATAGGGTCCCAACAGGGGGGCTTCTGGGGGTCAGACACTCAATAGGGGGCACGGGCCCCCCGGTGGAGCCGCCACTGGTAAAAAGCCTATTGAGACGTACACTTTAGACAGTAGTTCCTTCTTCCTTTAGGTCTCATATCCTGAGACATTAAAGTTTTTTTCTAATACAGTCCTGTGTTGTTACTTTGATACAAGTTTATTACAATGCCTTGAAAGTGATCTTATTGAACGACAGTACCGGTACCTGCACTTCCTTCACAAAGACATCAAATCATGGCGTAGCCATGGGGGATTGGGGGCTAAAACCCCCTTGGGCGCCGACGAAATTTTTTTAAAATGTGTTTCCATGCATTTTAAATTTTCGGACGCGGTTTTGAGGGTCAAACCCCCCCCCCCCACCCTTGGGGCTGCTGACCAAATTTTTTAAGCGCCAAAGAGCGTGATGACCTTTTTTGCTTGTCAGCATCGAAAGGAAAATTTTAGAAAAGGAAAGACATAGGATAGATACATAGGATGACCTTTTTCTGTTTGTCGAGATATTTGTCTTCAAAAGTTGGTTATGGTCAAAAGTCCAAACCAAAACCCCCCTTCCGGAAATCCTGGCTACGCCACTGCATTAAATGGATCAGTATTCCATACGTACACTCAATATATAATACGTACAAGCGACATGGCCAGGGTTTCATAATAGGGGGTACCGAAATTTTTTGGTCAATAAGTCCCCAAACAACAAGAAAAAAGAAAAAAGCTTGTTAACAAATTCTTTGCACGTTCGCGTGTGTCTCTTCCATCATGCTAACTACCCCTATGATAGATTTTTTCAAAAATTCAGACATCTCAATTATGTCAACTTAACTTTCCTACTTTAGGGTTTATATGATTTATTAATTTAAACTTGTCAAATTTTACATTTGGAATTGTATGTCCCCAAAAAATTTGCACCGGGGCGGCCGCCACTTACCTCCCCCACGCTATGTCACAGCGTCCCAGCCAGAACAGGGGGTTCGTGCCCCCGTGGCCAGTGGCTACGCCAGATGATTAAGAGTGGGGGTTATGACAGGGATATTTTTACGCCCCCCTAACACACAACCCAAATTTGAGACCGACACTCCAACACCCCACCCCAATTTTAGCTTTGGGATAACCTTTTTTTCTTGTCAGACTTTTCGACAGGGGACCCCCAGAATTTACCGACACCCCCAAATTGATAATCCTAGAAATAACCCTGGGTTATGGCGAGCACGTTGAGGGGATCTGGGGGCAGAGCCCCAGTGGGGTACAGGGACCAAGCCCCTGGTCAGGGGGTCAGAGGGTGAAGCCCACTGAAGCTGAACAACTTTTACTTTGACAACATTAGAATTCGTTAGAATTAGGCTACTATTCCACACGTAATGAATGCATTGAATAACTTTTAAACAATATTTTTGTCTATCCGATAAAATTTCTTGCAAATATTAACATGGACGGCCATATTGCGGGAACCAGTCCGTCTGACGCACGATTGCGTCTGCCTGTTATATAGATATATGAGAGTATCCAGAACACTCTCTATGCCCACCAGCATAGCCAGCAGAACCATACATCCTATGTATCTATGCTGGTGGGCAAGAAATCTGCTTCTGCCATTGGCGTCTATTAATAGACAACAATGGTTTCTATGGTTTCTGGAAACTTTCTGTCCACCAGTGGGCGGAGCAACCGGACCTTGTTGGTAAACACTGGATACCCCTAGGCTATAGAGAACGCTTGATACTTACAGTAGACTAGTAAAGCCGATCCTCAACCATCCCTCTACTCCCCCCCCCTCACAAAAATTTTTCTCTGCATTTGTGCACGAATCTCACGGGTGGCCCTGATGGCAAGTGGGGGCGTTCAACCCCCCTAAACCCTTTCCCCCCACTCCGTGGCCTCGCCACTGCCCGTGGCTACGCCAATTATATAAATATAGGCCTATATATACATTATACACACAGGATTATATCAGGGCTGGAAATTGTGATTTAAAAAATCTATAGGCTTAGTTTTTTAAACTTTGATTTTTCAAAAAGTCAAATTTTAGGATTTTAAAACGTTTTTGTTTCTTAAAGTCGAAGAATGAAAAAATCCGTCTTTAATTCTTTAAAAGTTTGTTATTCTCTGCAGATAGGCCTAAACCCCTAGCTATATTTTTGCCACGTGTCAACACCCAACAGGTGCCGAACACATTTACTGTATGTCAACACTCAACAGCATAGAGAAAGGTCTATGGGTGTCGACCATTGACATATGGCAACAATATAGAGAGGGGTGTATCAAAAATATAGAGAGGGTGTATGGCTGTTGACCAGTGGCGGCTCTAGGATTTGGCAAGTGGGAGGTCCGTTGGTGTGGCAACTTCTAATCATGGGGGGGGGCCAACCATTTGTTGCTTAATGTATGTAGCATTAAGTATAGGGTCCCAACAGGGGGCCACTGGGGGGGGCAGGCACTCAATAGGGGGCACGGGCCCCCCTGCTTCCCCCCGGTGGAGCCGCCACTGCTGTTGACATGTCAAACATTAAAACCTTTAAAATCCCTAATAAAAAACCCTTAAAACTTACATATAGGCCTAATTTCTGACAAGCCTCGGTTTTTTTCCAGCCCTGGTTTATAATAAGTGTTCATACGATGTCAGTTCATCCGTTCAGCGCTGTTCGATCGTCGGTCCTCGGATGGAACGGCCGCGTGGCATTGGCGAACGCCCTGCCGCAGTAGAGCAGCTCGTCTCCGCTGTTGCAGTGGAGACCGTCCGAGATCTCCATGACGACGGCTACCATGCCGACGACGCAGAGGGCGACGCCGAAGACGATGACGGCGACGTGGGGGAGGTTACGGGCGCTCATCATCCGCTCGTTCTGCAGTTTGAGGGCGCAGGCAGCGGGGAGAATGTAGGCGACGGGCGCTGCGCTCAGAATCCCCTACAATCCATAGATTTATTCAGGGTTGAAGTTGCCGGGGGATTGAGGGTTGATCCCCCCGCCAGTGGCGGCTCCACAGGAGGACCAGGGAGGCCCGTGCCCCCCTATCGAGTGCCTGCCCCCCCCAGTGGTCCCCCCATTTGGGACCCTATACTTAATGCTACATACATTAAAAAAAGCCGGCCCCCCATGATTAGAAGTTGCCAACCCAACGCCCCCCCACTTGCGAAATCCTAGAGCCGCCACTGTCCCCGCTAACTTTGCAACCCTCCCAAAACACGTATATCTGGTACATGCAGTTTCTGTCATGCATTGAATTTTAGTCCTCAACCCCCCCCCCCTTCCCCAGCTCAAATTTTACAACTCCAACACCGGATTTATTATTATGATATTAAAGTCTATGCTACAAACGCACGAATGACGACTACGATTAGACGTTGGAGAAAAGGCTCTTGTTGGTACGTTAACTCCTCGGTTCTGGAACTGCGGGGGGGGAGGGGCACGTAACCCGACCTCCACAGATTTTATTTGGCAATTTTTCATCATGTCCGAAAGTCGAAGTGTTGTAGGCCTACCTACCCTGAAAGCGCGTTTCCTTTCTTCGTTAATTTTAGCCAGGCGCATCAATCTGTATGGGGTGGAGTGGGTTGGAGGAGGAGGAGAAGAAGAAAAAAAGGAAGAAGAAGTAAGAAGAAGAAGAAAAAGAAGAAGAAAGAAGAAAGAAGAAAGAAGAAGAAGAAGAAGAAGAAGAACAACAACAACAACAAAAAGAACAACAAGAAGAACAACAAGAAGAAAAAGAAGGCAGAATGAGAAATGAAATGCAACACCACGAAGCGCCCCCTCCCCCCCCCCAACTGAATTCCTTGATCCGCTCATGTCAACAAGTATATTGCAGCGATGTAACGACCATAAAAAGAGAAGATTCGCGATTTACAATCTGTGATGAAAGCTCGCTGCCTTTCGCGATAATGACACAAAAAGCACATATTCGCCGACTTTGATCTCAACCCAGTCATGACTACAGTACCGATACCATGTGTACACTGCGATCCAATAAAAAACATGCCGCTGTACAGTATATTTTTCTCCATAACTTTGACAAATGTGAGCCGATTTTCAAAATGCTTTCACCATTTGACCCAGAAATAAATGGGTTATAAGTATATTTGTATACGTATGACCCGTTTAGATGGCGCCACTGTATATTTGTCCGTAATTTATGGACAGATTTACAGTGGGTTGGTTTTTTCATTGGGTCACGGTGTAGGCGCGCCAGACAGTTACGGGCAATATGCCCAAGGAGCTAGATAATGGCCATATAAATAAGAGAGGGAGGGAGACAGACAGACAGAAAGACAGACAGAGACAGACAGACAGACAGACAGACAGACAGACAGAGACACTAAAGATTCCAAGTGGACAGGAATGGGATAACCAAGTATGCCGACGAACTTTAGATAGCGATGTCGACATTTCTGAAGAAAACCTCGTTACAAAGTCTCTCTCTGTCTCTCTGTCTCTCTGTCTCTCTGTCTCTGTCTCTGTCTCTGTCTCTCTCTCTCTCTCTCTCTCTCTCTCTCTCTCTCTCTCTCTCTCTCTCTCTCTCTCTTATTCCATTCTCTCTCATGGATGTTTGCTTCTTGAACGTCTTTAAAACGCATTAGACCTATTCAGATTTTCAGCGGTGGCAGATGTAAGCAGCATCCGTGTAGATTGTCAATCGATTTTTCAGAAAGGCGGTGACACTACTCCCCCACCCCACCAACCCCCCCACTCCAAACCCTAAATCCAGTTGGGATAATAGCGGCGTGGCCAGTAGAGACAAACTCACAAAAAAATTTCCCTGAAAATCAGACACTGACGTCTATATATAGAGGTCGAAACACACGGTCGCCTTTTATTGTTTATTCTATTTGAGATTTTCAACGATTTGCGCGCCGAGTTTTTGCAATCCTCCCAATATCTTCGTCTATTTCCGTCGGCCGTTTCTAAAATCCGGATTGATTGGCACTTACGTTCAGACCGAGTACGAGACCCACGCAATCGGTTGCCATGGAGACGAGCGCCGACAGCGTTACTATGGAAACCGTAGTCAAGACGTGCAGCAGCGGTGACGACGGTTGGCGATAGGCGAACACCGATCTCTCGATCACCTGCGGAAGAAACGAGTCGTACGCGATAAAGTCTGTGTGCACAGACATTGGTGTTGATGTCTAAACATAGGCAGTGTTTTCTTCCCAGTGGGAACACAAGGGAACGGCGTTTCCACGCCATTTCTGCCAGATTTGTTTAATTTACTTTATATCGATATGCAATAATGCGTATTTTACTTACAATCGGTTCTTTTATTAGTGGGAACGCACGGTAACAGCGTAAATTACAGTTTAAAAACAACGTGCTACATTGTATATAAATATACCAAGTACTGCTATTCTACTAAATATCATATCGGTAGGTGTGGCAACCTGCGATCCGCGGGTCGTATGCGACCCGCGGACGATTTTTATGCGGCCCGCAGGAGCACCAGTAATGATTATTATAATTTTTATCAGAGGAATATATAGATGAGTAGATTAACCTTACTGAAGCCTCCAGCCAAGTCAATTCCCGCCCCACCCCTCAAAATCCTGGAGTCTGGATGAAACACTGCTCGTACCTCTCGAGCATTCACATACGTTCACCGGCACAGATCATTTGATATTAGTCAGGTCTGAGTCAGACACGGGTCCACTTTATAAAAGTTAAAACCCAACCCACGAAATCAACGGCGTCACCTGACCCAACTCAACCCAACCCAACCCAACCCATCCCGTAATACAATACAAATTCTTAAACCGGTTATTGACCGTAGAAAGCTAATCAATAAAATAGGTTCCGTAGCCAACCCAACCCAAACCAACCATAAACATAGACATTTCTGACCAGACCCGACCCAAACCAATCCAACCCATGGGCGAAGCAAGACACGTTCATGTCTGGTCTGAGTAGCGCTATAGGCTGACAGCAAGACCAATCCAGAACCCCAAACACCGATAGCGCTATATAATTTAACCTGTCTTGCAACGTTGCACTGAAATGGAAAGAGAAAGACGAGGGCAACGACGAACAGAAGACGCGAGAAGTTGATGAGGTCGTCGTCGGCGCAAAAGTTCTCCAAAATGTCACCTAATAAAACACGACTGTTATGCTGGGCCCGCCGCAAGTAAGTGCAGGCAGCTGCACCCTGGAAAAATGTAGGGGTGCAGTGCACCCCTGAAAGAAGATGGGCTGCACCCCCTTTCAGCTAAAATTCGTCAAAAAATTGCCAAAATTTGCTAAAACTGGCCCAAAAATTGCCAAAATTTGCTAAAATTGGTCCAAAATTGCCAACATTTGCAAAAAATGTGCAAAAAAATCGCCAAAAATTTGCTAAAATTAGCCAAAAATTACTAAAATTGGCCATAAAATCGCCAAAATTTGCCGAAAATTTGCAAACAATTATCTTGCCCCAAAGAAAAGTGTGAAATGATGCTACTGCTTTTATCTGGAGAAAATCTGCACCCCCTGATGAAAATTCGTTCCGGCGGGCCTGTAGACAGTGTTAGGAAAGATCACTTGTAAAATGATCTTGATCAAAGATCAAGATCACTAGAGAAAAATTGATCTAAGATCAAGATCAAAGATCACTAGAGTATAAATGATCTAAGATCAAGATCACTTTAAAAGTGATCTAAGATCAAAGATCATTACAAATATAGTTATATCATGTATGACGTGTCACGTATGATAACGATACAAGTTTCCACTGTACGATGCATGTAAACTTTTGTAATACTAAGTTACTAACACAACTGAAAACAGTTCATGACAATTTTAGCAACTAACTGTCAGTTCACAGTCAGTGTTGAACACGGCAGTTCATTTTCAGCATGAGCAGACGCTCAAACGTTGCATCAGACAACCTGCTTCTTCGCGGTGTAGCTATCAAACCTCCAATACTAAAAAGTCTTTCGACAGGTGCAGAAGATGGTAGGGTTGTGTTATATTTCACAAATGCTGCCTTGACATGTGGGTATGCCAACAAGCTAGAAAGTTCCTTATTTGGGTTATTCAGGTAGTGCATGACCTCTATCTTGACTGCATTTTCACGACCAGTTGCAACTGAGCAAGCCTCCCCACTGAGTCCCAGTGGCAGTGCCAGTACTAATGTCAGGGCCATACCCATAATCCTCATCATCTGCACCGGCTGCACTAACATGATCATTGAGGTCCGAATGCTTTATTTGTCCGCCATTTTACTCAATACACATAGAAGTTCGTTGATTGATTGACTTAGTTGGGAGAATACTTATAATTTGATCTTTGATCTTCTGTTGATAATAAAGATCAAAATCACAAAAAAGTGATTTAAAATCAGAGTCAAAGATCAGTAGTAAAAAGTGATCTAGATCAAAGATCAAAGATCATGAATTGTGATCTTAGATCGTGATCTTTGATCTTTTGATCTAAGATCACTCCTAACACTGCCTGTAGACACGAATAAGTAAGGCCGCTAATAAAAAAGAACTCGGTTATAACATAGCCTACTGAATTTCACTGATCACCCGCTGATCGATTGCGTTATAGCGAAGTTCTACTGATCATATACAGTACCAGCGATATGAATTCTGTCCAATTAGTGAATCAATCAATGTACCAATGCTATAATTCCTAGGTCATCATCATCATCATCATCATCATCATGATGGAGTGATGAAACGAATTAAAAGTTTTAATTCGTTTAATCACTCTTCTGAATTTTTGCATATCTATAGCCTACTGTAGCACTAGCATTGTCCAATTTCAAACAGGGTAGCAATTTTATAATGTTTTTGTGGTCTATAAAACCTGTAATAGAAGAAACCAGCTCTCTTATTAAGCGCCATCTTATCTATCGATTGATTTTTTAGACATTTGACAGAGAATAGATTTCTGAAAGACTTTGTAGGCTATAGTGTCGTTTCAAATGGCTCATTATTTTTCGTGGCATTTCGAAGCTCTAGAAAAAAATTGACACAGAATATATGGACAATTCTAGTACGGTTTGACACAACAAAGATGGGGACACAAGAATATGTGGTTTTAATTCGTTTCATCACTCTTCTCAAATATTGGCCATGTTAGTCCACCCAATATTTGGTTTGTGGCCTCCATGTCATCATCATCATCATCATCATCAATAATAATAATAATAATAATAATAATAATAATAATAATAATAATATTATTATTATTATTATTATTATTATTATTATTATTATTATTATTATTATTATTATTATTATTATTATTATTATTATTATTATTATTATTATTATTATTATTATTATTATACCTTGAGTGAATCCTGTGAAAGTTGCGTATCCGGTGATGCCGACAACGAGAGAACAGATCATGGAGAAGAGAAGACCAGCGTGTTGCACCAGATCCCAGCGTCTTTCGCCCACTTCGATCGTAGAGTCATGGCTGACGAAGAAGTCGTGATGACAGACGAACACTTGAGAAGCAGGGAAGAAGAAGACAATCGAACAACGAACACATACCAACCGCGGCAATGGAGTAAAATCAGTCTATCTTACAGTTTTTAATGTGTTTTTTAAGATTTTAAAAGTGTTTATAAAGATTTATACCCCTACCCCATCACATTATACCTCCCTCTAAATCAAATTCCTGGCTACGCTCCTGGCGGTGACATAATAATCGAGTTTTGCAAATGCTAGTGACGACAATTTAGTAGAGTGGACGTCACAACTCACAAGTTGTCAGCAACACGCACAGACAGGTGTCGTGATAGGCATATGTTCGCGGGTAGACATTGGCTAAGTTTATCACACCGAAGATATATATATATATATATATATATATATATATATATATATATATATATATATATATATATATACTCATTCATATATATACAAATTTAAGCGAAGTGAAGAAATTATATATATATATATATATATATATATATATATATATACTGTCATTCATATATATACAAATTTCAGCGAAGTAAAGAAAT
This sequence comes from Metaphire vulgaris, assembly GCA_018105865.1. Lineage (NCBI taxonomy): Eukaryota > Metazoa > Annelida > Clitellata > Crassiclitellata > Megascolecidae > Metaphire > Metaphire vulgaris. Next base: position 1,770,951 of record CM030862.1, read on the forward strand.
TCTCCGACAAAACCCACACATTCGTCTGTCCCCATCTTCATTGCATCAAATCATGCAATGACATTCAATATTGGCCTTCTCAATTTCGATCCACAGCACTCGAAATAAGTCACCTTCCAGCCATTTAATACCACGCGCTAAGCTTAGAGTCAATTACTCTATGAGAACAAGTGACATGAACAAATGAAAGTTCTGGCGAATATCTTGTGAGATGGTTAGTAAAGTCGATCGAGGGATGACCTTAAGATATCTGGTCCATTGTATGACAGGTTTTGATTTATGTCCAAAATGCACTAAAACTCACTTACTGACTTCTAAAAATGTAGGGGCACCCCAAGTTTGTGGCATATGGCCGCCTATGACCGTCACCACTGACACCACCACCACCACCATCATCATCATCATCATCATCATCATCATCAGCATCATCATCATCATCATCATCATCATCATCAGCATCATCATCATCATCATCAGCAGCATCATCATCATCGCATCTTCATGCAACCGTACAGTTCCATCGTTTGAGTATTCTGGTCGTCTGCTGATGCATAACTCAGATCAATTATTACCGTATACGAGAATTCCAAAAGCCCGGATGACTCCGGCATCTGCGAAACGCCAAGCGTCAGATGTCGGCGGACTGAAAAAAAACACCAACAATAACAACGAATTATAGAGGGAAAATAATACGCCTTCCTATCTTTCGAAACCTGTCTCCAGTCTCCACTCGACCGTTCCTTCCTTCTTAGACATATTTCCTCTTTCCAGACGAACGAGAGAGAGAGAGAGAGAGAGAGAGAGAGAGAGAGAGAGAGAGAGATAGAGGAGAGAGAGAGAGAGAGTCTGAAAGAGATAGAGAGAGAAGAGAGAGAGAGAGAGAGAGAGAGAGAGAGTCTGAAGAGAGAGAGAGAGAGAGAGAGAGAGAGAGAGAGAGAGAGAGTCTGAAAGAGAGAAAGAGAGAGAGAGAGAGAGAGAGAGAGAGAGAGAAGAGAGAAAGAGTGAGAGAGTCTGAAAGAGAGAAAGAGAAAGAGAGAGAGACGAGAGAGAGAGAGGGAAGAGAGAAAGAGAGAGAGTCTAAGAGAGAGAGAGAGAGAGAGAGAGAGAAGAGAGAGAGAGAGAGAGAGTCTGAAAGAGAGAAAGAGAGAGAGTCTGAAAGAGATAGAGAGAGAAGAGAGAGAGAAGAGAGAGAGTCTGAAAGAGAGAGAGAGAGAGAGAGAGAGAGAGAGAGAGAGAGAGAGAGAGAGAGAGTCTGAAAGAGAGAAAGAGAGAGAGAGAGAGAGAGAGGAGAGAGAGAAGAGAGAAAGAGTGAGAGAGTCTGAAAGAGAGAAAGAGAAAGAGAGAGAGAGACGAGAGAGAGAAGAGAGAGAGAGAGAGTCTGAAAGAGAGAGAGAGAGAGAGAGAGAGAGAGAGAGAAGAGAGAGAGAGTCTGAAAGAGAGAAAGAGAGAGAGAGAGAGGGAGGGAGGAGAGAGAGAGATAGTCTGAAAGAGATAGAGAGAGAAGAGAGAGAGAAGAGAGAGAGAGGAGAGAGAGAGAGAGAAAGAGAGAGAAGAGAGAGAGAGAGAGAGAGAGAGAGAGAGAGAGAGAGAGAGAGAGAGAGAGAGAGAGAGTAACACAAGGGACCGAATCTCACGAGCCCCAGCACTGTA